>JAULKK010013347.1:0-10143 GCA_032355705.1 Rubia peregrina
TCTGACCTGTAGATTGAGAGTTGTTGGTAAAGGAAGGATTGTGTGAAATTCTCCAGACATGTACTATGATCTTCTTTGATAATTTTTTTGTTGCATTTGTATCTGAGACCCACTCTGAAACTGCTGAATATGTATTACCTATGCATTATATCCAGACTTAACCATATACAACTCATCCCTAGTAAACGGTCATGAATTCTTAAAACCTGTCGAACCTTTTCTCTTATAGTAAGAGCTAGTTCGCCTTTTATTTTGCTTCTTTTTTCTTAAACAAAAATTCATTGAATTATATAACGATGAACCAAAAAATAATTTAATTTCATACTACATTGCTATATCAAGTCGGTACCAAAATTATATATATGAAATGATGCAGATAATTGACAATATATAAAACAGACAAATTTAAATAGTGATGCATGTACTTGGATGATCTTCTGATTAATCCATTCGCATCTCACAGTTGCTGATGGATAAAGCACAAGTAATAAGAACATGCCCGCCAACTCACTTTCCTTTTTTTTGTCTATCTCAAAAACCTTAGAATCCACATTTCTAGTATTCCAACTCACTCTTCTTTCACTGTTTATCTAAACCTCACTATCTCTCTCTATCTCTATATATTGGTACAACACTTCTTTGCCTATTTTCTATCTCATATTTCTCGTTGCTCTCAATCGCACACACTAAGTCCTTTGATCCCCCCGCCCCATTAACAAGATTGAAATTTATGTTCAATTTCTTGTCGCTTTGATCGTTTTCAAACGTTGGTACGAACTAATTCCTTGAGAATGTATAATAAAAAAATTATCACCTGCCTTAAAACTAGGGCTAATAATCTCGTAGGAGGAAGCACAAAATTCCTTTCCAAAGCATATCACAAAAATGTGTACTTAAATGTTATATGAGCAAGAATGTGTACGAACAATGACAAAGAGATTGGTGATTCTAAGTGACGAAACTGCATAACGGAGAAGGAAGGACGAGGATAGACGGGTTGATTCACTATCATTTTGTTTCCTCCTCTTTAATTACTCTTCTGTAAATTAGGGCAACTTTTCACCTTCATTTTTTCCCCAACTTCTTGCAATATTCTCTACCATTTACATAGTTGTAGGGATCCTAATAATACTAAATCGGCACAACTTTTGTTCTTTGTCATTCGGCCTTCTTAAATACTTTGGACTGTTTTTGTGCAATTGAGGTGCACATCCGGCAATATTTGTACAAATGGGTTGCGCAATAGGACTATATTTGTGTAAATTTGATGCACCTTTTGGACAACATTTGTGAAGGAAAAAAAAGACTAATAACCTTTTAATTTCAGTGGTAGCACATTCAATTTATTCTCTATTAACTTTTTTATATTAATATTTTTAAAACACATCACAATTTTCATTACAATTACTTGTTCATCTGTAATATACATAAAATCATACAAATCAACTTACATCTGTAAATCATCATGTAAAAATATATATCAGTGGATAGAAGTAGAACATCAAAGAAGTTAATGCACCAACAATGGAATGTATAAGTTCAGTGGAGCATATGAATATCCAGTTTAAATCAACATCCTCATCAATACGTATTTGTAAAACATCAGACAATAAAAATTGAATCATCATAACGTAACAGTGTAACATCATGGGATGACAGTAAACAATGACCATCTACCAACAAGCTGGTTTTAGATCAACTGAGCTGCTGGTGGCTTGGAACCAAATTCCTTTCACACTGGCTTCTTCCTTTCAAACTTACCTTTCACCCTTGCACTACTTCCTTTAATTTTTGTTTTTGGTGGATCGAGGACTTCGAGAGCTATCTTTGTTGATGAACCTCTTGTGTTATTTGATGCTGATTTTTCTTGCGTACACATTGCCTTCATTTGATTGATTGTAGATGGGTTTCTATCCAAACCTTCTTCAAAAATTCTTCGATTTTCTATGTCCTCTTCAAACTTCAACACTAGATTGTAGTATTTGTGTTGCATATCATGATGCCATGATATTTTAACTTTGATATCCTTATTTTATGGTGATGTTCCTCCAAGCACTTTGTTCCATATTTCTTGTTTTTCCATCTGTGTCCATCTCTTTAGGATGTAATCTTTGGCGGTGGAAGTTATGTTGTGCAAATGGAGGACACGAAGAGTATGGAAACACAACAATCTGACCTCCTCAAATTACTTGCAAGAGAATTTGATTTCCATATTTTGATCTTGTTTTTTGTAAGAAACCTTCTCCACTCTAATGTTGTTGTTTTCATTTTGAAATTCGTAGACCTCTTCGAACCCAAGACTAAATGGTTTTACAGCCTTACTTGCCATGGCTCGCTTCCTTTATCCCTCAAAGTCTTTGCACAATTTATGTGCGTTTATTTCAGCTACATGTTTCAACAGTCAAGGTCCTTGCTCGGATGGCCTTGGTTTTCCCATTAACCCATTTTATTCGTTGCTTGTCTCCATGCTTCTCTGGCTCTGTACAGTTTTTTCTAATATTAAAACAAAAATGTCAATTTTTTTGTTTTGTTGGTACTGAAGCTAAAAAAAATTGTGCTTTCGTTTCTTTGTGCTGATAATGTCCAATCTGAGGAGAAATCCTTGCTTAATGCGGTACACCATTTTTCTCAGATATCGTAAAAGTGCTTTAAACACTGGTTGCTCTGAAGTTGGTATATATCTATCATAATTCATCTTCATTTGCACAATGTTTCAAACAATGGTGGAATGTCATGCCGAATTCTTCATCACTCTCCACTTTACCATGGAGACTGATTGCATTCTATTTCAAATGCCACAGACACATCTTGTGTCTAGTATTACTGAATACCCGAAACAAAAAATTTGTTGTCGTTTGAAACACCAATCTGTTATTATAAAAGGTTATTAGCAATTTTTAAAACATCAAGCATTATGTATTCATGTTTTATTGAATTCAAAAAGCATAAAGAATTTTTTCATTCAACTTCGGGTCATAATATAGGAACATCATACATGTATGGAGAAATTATTATATACTATTTGTGTAATCATATATTCCGAGCTCTTGAAACGTCCACACCAAAGACTTGAAAGATCACATATAGTTTTTGAAACTTCAATACAAAAACCGAGTATAAAGTAGTGAGTACCTTTTTCAATGTACCTATTATAGTTGAGTCTTGGTTAGTAAATATGGTTACTGGCTCTTTTCCTAACATTGAATTTTTGAATGTCTCCAACAGCCAAATAAAAGTCCATTTCTTTTCGTCGCTAATGTATGCGCAACCAAATATCATATTTTTCCAATGGTTGTTGATTCCCACAATCGGTACAAAAACAAGGTTCTACTTGTTTGTCTTATAAATAGTGCCAAATATCATCACATCTCCATAGAACATTTAGTCATCTTTCATCATTGCACCCCCTCCAAAAAAGCGCGGACAGTTTACCATCTTCATAAAACTTGACCCTAAAGAATAAATTCTCCTCATTTCCATCTATTTTGTACCCCTCATCGATCACATTCTGTGTAATACTGTCTCCTTCTATTTCTTTCATCCTCAAACTGTTGACATAATTAACATGGTCCCTCATTGTGTGACCCACATTTTCTTCCCTCTTTTCATCGCATGCCAAATACTTGAAACTTGGAACCAGTCTTAAACATGTCATTTTTATAGCATAAATTGTTCTTGCCTTTTGGTCCACTATTTTCTTCTCACTATACAGCAAGTACTGTCATTCCTTCCTTGAAAAATCATGGTTATGCTCAATTATATCGTGCTTAATTTCATAGATGTTTTCATCGACAAGTTTGATCCTGATTGAAGACTGCATCATGTTCTTGTAATCAGAAATTCTTTGGCCTTTCTTCTCTTGTTTGGTGGCTATTGGGTTGGGGTATGTTGGGTTCTTGAAATTGATTTTCATTGACGCGAGCATGTGTAATATTTATCCTTCACTTTTCCTACACTTGTTAGTCTTTGTGTTGACTTCTGTACACCAAATCAAAGTGAAGTTGCATGTGCACGGTATAATATTTCGTGCGCTTCCCAGCAGTTGCTCGTATTCCTTGAAGGGAATTTAATTTTATCTATCTCTAACAAGTTTGGTAAACCTGTATCTGAAACCAAAAATAAAACACAATGAAATCTGAGCATGCTATTACTCGGGAATTCAGTGAATTGTGTTTCTATTGAAACATCATACTATAATTTTATGACATCAAACAGTGTGTGAGTAACATCATCTATTGTATTTTTTGAAATGCAATTTGAAAACAGATTATTTGCATAATGCATAGGCTCATCAAATATTATGTATGCAACGTCACATAATGATGTTGCAATATGTAATGCTGAACATGCTCAATGAATTTCCAGCATAATTTAGTATAGTTAAAACATCATGTCATATATTTGTAACATTAAATTGCACATGAGTAACATCACATCATATGTTGCTGCAAGTTGTAATCCTGATCATGTTCAGCAAATTTTTACCATTATGCTATATAATTAAAACATAATACCAAATATCATGAACATCATTTGCTATAGATCAGATCCTCGGCTAAATACAATTATTTTCATAAAGTGAAAGAGGCTAAGATACATTGTTTAAAATTTCCAAATAACCGTTTATAATGTGAATTCAAGCATGTGAAACTCCAATCGTTTTAAATGAAACTTTCAGCAAATTGACAGAATGTTGCTCTGTCCAAAGGCAAGTCATTAGGCTTTTCAAACATAGGTTGTTTCTCTATTACATTTCACATCAGAAAATTGAAAGCTCGGATTCAATTACTAAAAGATTAGAAACTGACCTTGTGAAACAGGTACAATCAATTCATTGTTGAGATTCGTTTCACTTTGTTGTGTAGGATATCGTTGTTGTGTCATCAGTATGACTGCTGATTGATTTTTGATCTGGTAATCACCTCTTTCAATCATAATTTGAGATTTCAATCTGCAATCTTTGAAATTGAGTTGATTCACATATTTGAGATGATTGATGTTAAATTAATACCTAATTTAATTTTAAATTACTTAATTGATGCTTTGTTGATGCCGATCAATGTTTTATTCAAATTTATTTTGATTGATTTTTTATGTTAAACAATGGATGGAGGATTTGGTGTTGTTGAATGATTTATGTTTGAGAAAGTGATGTTTAAGAAAAGTTCACATTAAAAAAAGCTGAAATTCTCTCTCTTACTATATGCAATTTGCACACACTAAAAGTGTGAATTGTTGGGACCATGAAAAAAGGTCGTGGTCGGCCAAGAGCTAAGGTGGCCACGCCGATGGTGAGAAGGAATAGTACGGTACTAGAGGGCAGTAATAGTACTAACAGTTAGAAGCGGGAATCTGAAAGCATAATGAATAAGATGATGGAAGATGGAGAAGTTATTGGTTTAGGTATGGAGATGGAGCTAAGAGGAAGGAGATTGAAGATGGTCAGAACCATGTAGATAGCCCTAATCTGAAATCTGGAGCTAAGGTGAAGGAGGTCAGTGGTGAAGATGATCAGATCCAGAAACAGAATGAGGTAATTTTGAAATCTGATATAGTTTAAAACTGATTGTAGGTGGATGTTATTAAGGGAAATAGGGTTCAATCAAATGGATTGAAAATTGGTTTTAAAGCTCCTACTGTAGTACATGGTTAGATTGGAGTGGAAATCAAAGTAGAGGATGTTAAATCTGAGATTGAATTTTAGGAAAATGCTTTGATTATGTGTGTAAGGAGAAGACCTTACTATGTCTACTGTGAAAAACTTCATAATGAGATTCTAGTCTATTTTATCTTTACCTGATTTGTTTTATAACGAAGAAGGATATTTTCTAATTATGTTTAAGAATAGAGATGCTAGAGATGGTGTGATGAGTAATGTGACCTATATACAATCATTAAAATGTCTATGTTCCTGCATCCCTGGAAACCAAATTTTGAAATGAAGAAAGACATGATCAGATCATTACCAATCTGGGTGAAAATACTAGTCTTCCCCTGCATCTGTGGGGGGTGCTCAGAGTTTAGGTAAAAGTTGGTAGTGTCCTGGGAATTCCTATGGTGACATATGAATGTACTGTTAGTAAACTTCGGGTATCCTATGCAAAGAATTTTGTTTGAGGTGAATATAACATAGAAGATGATGAAGAGTATTAGCATTAAGGATCTTAATGGGGCTAGATTCAAACAGGCAGTTGAATATGAATGGAGACCCCCATACTGTGATGTCTGTCAGATGGGAGGCCACAAATGCAAGGAGAATGAGAAGAAATTTGTTCAGAAATGTGTGAAGAAAGATGAAACAAAAGAAACTAAAGAGGATGAGCTGGAAGGAAGTAAGCAGAAAAGGGCTATGAAGGACAATCCACCTGATCAAAGCAAGATTACAAATATGAGGGAGTCCTAGGATGGGGGTAAATCAGTGATGGCTGAGTATGATAAACAGGAGAAGGATGAAGGTAAATGAAATCAATGGGGTAAACCTTTGCATCTGCATATTTGGAGTAATTTGGCAAAAAACATGAGCATGTCCAATGATTATCTCATGGAATGTCAGGGGGCTCTATAAGCCAGAAAAAATAGTGAGATTAGCTACCGTCTCAATGGAATGAAGGTGATAATTGCTGTGAGAGTTGAAACAAGGGTGAAGGGGAAAAAATCTGAAAATGAGAAAAAAATTGGCCAGAAGTAGGAGTTTACTGATAATTACATTGACCATATCAATGGAATAATTTGGGTGATGTGGGATAGAAATATGGTTTAAATCAAGAAGATTATAACCTCTGATCAGTATGTACATTATGAAGTGTTCAAAAAGGGAGAAAATTTTCTATTTGATAGTTGTTTGTGCACAAAATTTGCTGTAGAGTGGGAAGAAACTGTGGAAAGAGTTTCAGGAGATACAAAAATTTGTTGATGGACCTTGGATAGCTTTGAGAGATTTTAATAATGTATTAAATGTTAACGATAAAATTAGGGGAAATGAAGTGTTAAGGAGTGAAGCTGCTGGTATGGAGAAAATGATGATCAATACTGAAGTGGTTGAATGTGATATGGAGGGTGATTATTTTACTTGGTGTAACAGACATATGAATGGGACTATCTACTCCAGAATTGATAGATTGATAGGGAATTTGGAATGGTTTCATAAATATCATGAAGTAGTAATCAAGGTGGAGGAACCAGGTTTATCTATAATGCTCTTTTGAGTATAAGTGTGGAGGTTGCAAAGAATAAAGGGGAAAAGTTTTAAGTTCCTAAACTGTATGATGGAAAGAGAAGGAATTCAAGAAATTATTAAGAAAATTTAGGAAATTCCTATACAGGGGGAAGCTGTGTATGTACTATGGAGGAAGTTGAAGAGATTGCAAAAAAGTTCTCATAATTCAGATAGATGGGATTACTGGGGTGAGGGAAAAACTTGAAAATGCCGGGGATAATTTACTGAAAGGATAGAGGGATTGAAATGATGAAGGGATGAATTCTCAGAAAGTGGATAGGGTAATTCTTTGTATAGAGGAGGTATTGAAGTGGAATGTAATTGATGAACAGGTTGCAAGAGAGAGAGAGCCAAGGTTGACTGGCTGAGACTTAGAGATGGAAATAACTCTTATTTCTATACTACAGTCAGGGAGAAAAATAGACAAGCTGGGATCTAATTCTTGGAGAAAAATGGGATGAAACTTTTACAAGGGTGGTCCACCTAAATGTATGTTTCAGATTGATTTACAAAAAGGATATGATACTGTGGATTGGATGGCATTAGAAATGATTTTGAAGGAACTAGCTAGGGCTGCCCAGGAAATTTGTTAAATGCATTATGATCTTTGTGAGTTCAGTGTCTTATATATATATATGGTGAATAGAGAACTATCAAATATTCTTAAGGCTAAAAGGGGATTAGGTAGGGAGATCTAATCTCTCCTTTGTTATTTGTACTAGTCATGGAGTACTTATTCAGATGCCATAAAGAACTAGAGGATGATAGGGCCTTTTAAAATCCATGATAGGTGTGGGAAACTGAATATTATCAACTTGTGTTTTGCGAATGATTTGTTGATGTTTTCAAGAGGTGATATAGGGTCTATTGAAGATATGATGAAAGCATTCAATAAATTCACTCGTTCTACAGACTAAATGTGAATCAATCTAAATGTAGAGTTTATTATAGTGGTATGGATGATAGGGAGAAGATGGAGATCCAAAGCTTAACTGATTTTGAGGAAGCACAGCTGCCATTTCGATATCTTGGAGTCCCTTTAACAAGGAAAATACTATCTATACACATGTATCAACCTCTAATAGACAAAATGATTGGAAGGATCAAGCATTAGAGTGCCAGATTACTAAGTTATGCAAGAAGATCACAACTCATTAAGAGTGTCTTTTTCCTATAACTAGTTTCTGAATGTAATAACCTTTACTCAGGAAGGTGATTAAACATTTTGAAACTCTTTGCAGGTCTTTTCTATGGAGTGGTAAGGAGAATATAACCAGGAAAGCTTTTGTGGTCTGGGAAAAGACCTGCAAACCAAAGAATTTAAGAGGACGGAATTTTATTTCTCTTCAGGAGTGGAATGAATCTAACATTGCTAAGCTGCTCTGGAATCTTAGCAATAAGGATGATAAACTTTGGGTGAGATGGGTGCATGCTTATTATATAAAAGGAAGAGATGTTCAGAATGTGAAAGTACCTATCAACATCCCATGGATTGTGAAGAAGATTTTCAAATGCAGAGAGAAAATGCTGAAACATGAGGCTTATCAGAAACAAAAGCTGAAAAAGAAGTTCAGTGTTCTATAAATTTATAACGAATTGAGAAGAAACCATGAGAAGGTGGAATGGTACCAAATGCTAAAAGGAAATCTGGCAAGACCAAGAGCTCAGTTTATATTATAGATGGGATGGCAGCAGAGATTGGCAACAAAAGAAAGGTTGAAGACGTTTAGTTTGATAGAAGATGAGAAGTGTTCTTTATGTGATGAAATTGAAAACATGCAACACATGTTTTTTGAGTGTGCAGAAAGAAACAGAGTCTAGAAGAAAGTCCTGAAATGAATAGGAGTGATCAAGGAGCCTGGGAACTGGAAGGAAGAAAGGGATTGGTTACTCTGGTACAACAGAGGAAAGGGGTGGGAATCCATGGTCTTGAAAACTGTTGTTGCTAAAACTATTTACGGAATTTGGATAGATAGGAATGCTTGTTGTTTTGGTAAGGAAAGAAAGGTGAATATTTTTGAGAATATTTTTTAATAGTTTATAGACTTTGGATGATACCAAAATTAAGAATTAAATGCGCTAAATGGATGATAGAAGCTGATAGGGGAAGGAGTAAGGGGTAGAAAGATGGATTTGATATCACTTTGTACTTAATCGCTTTTGGTAACGATAGATTTTACTTATTTTCAAAAATAAAATAAAATAAAATCATATGTGGTTAAAGAGCTTTGGTGAAGGTGTATTTTGGAAGGGAGTTTGGATGCATGCTTTCAAGTTGTGAAGGCTTTTTTTGGTTATTTTTGGTGTAATTGCTTTTTAGTCCCTCCTTTTTAGCACACATTTGACTAATAACCCTACCCCCAAATTTTCTTTGCCATTTCCCTATCCCCCTAGTCTCTGGTCTCACCATAAGACGATGTCGAAGGAGACAGACTTTTGACTATAGGAAGAGGGTTAAAAAAACACAACAAATACAAATTAGAAGCTTGGAAGAATGAGAAGCGAATTAAGAGGAGAGATTGAAGAGGATATCTGTTACATGTTTTGTACTATGTTTCCAAGAAGACCTAAAAAGTAGGGCTGACATTTTGAGCCAAAATACCGTACCAACCAATTTACCAACCGAATCACGTACCATTTGTACCAAAGATGTTGGTAACCAATGATGTGGTATGGTTGTACCGTACCACACATTTTTGATGGTATGGTAATAGTATTGAGAAAATATTACCATGGTATTACCGTAGCGTACCACATATTTATATATTAAATATACAACTAATATTATGTGAAATTGAGCTTTTATTTAGTTATAAGATTTAGTCATTTGTTAATATTAGAACCAAAGTGATAATTTAAATATGTAATTTTTATATTTTTGCTCCAATATGTTGGATATTGGTAAAATTTAAAATATTTTCTTAAAC
>JAULKK010013358.1:0-10142 GCA_032355705.1 Rubia peregrina
AAGCTTAACACAACATATATGAACAAAAGTGGGGAGAACCTGTTTATTGTTTGATCCTATGAATGACATTTAAAACTGTATGATGGGGGTCATGTATTTTACGTGACTTTACTAGGATTGTATTTTAACGTAAAGAATGGAGCTGGAAGATTTATTCATGATGTGAAGGACAAAGAATTGGACGAGGAGGACCAAAAATATGATGTGGAAATTGAACATGATGTGAAAATTAACAACTCGGATAAACATCGTTCTTCATATCACTCCAAGTCCCACAAGCGAACTCGAGATTTAGCTTGTAAGTTTATAATTCATATTTTTTTAATCATTTTTGAAACTAAATGTTTATGGCAATTTTCCCATTTTATTAGAAGACATTGATTACCATGCTAGTAATAAGTTTACTGTACGGTGTCGTGCATTTTTTAAATTTTTTTATCAATGAAACGATCTTATATTGCTAATCCATGTCTATTTTATGTTATTACATGTTTCTTAAAATTAACTTCTTCTGTGTTTGTCATCTTGGTCCTTATGTTTGACATGTGGTAGGTTTTGTGTATTAAGTAGTGTGTATATCCTTTTTGTTCTAGAAAAGTTGCAAAGATACTCTTACCATCGCCTACAAATAGAGAATACGAATCACAATTTATGTCATATATTTTTTTCTTAAACAAGGTCTAATAAACCTATCTCAAAAATTAATCATGGGTTGATTTTTTAAAAAACCTTTAACGAGATTTCCCTTTTAAGGATTCAATAAATGATTTTTTAAATAAAAATGAATTAATTATTTTTAATGAATAATATTGGTAATTTTCCCTTTCTTAAAAATATATTGGATATATATATATATGCACTCTTCACTTACGTAAAGAGTTATATATTGTGTTTAAAATTTAATGGATATTGTGATCAGATAAGCACGAGAACACTGCAAAAGAACTCAAACATCAACCAAGAAAGAGGGGAAAAAGTCAATCCTTATGGTTTTGATCTTTTCACCTTTGGAACAGTTCGGCGGCCAGAAAATCCATATTTTGTTACCCGGATAAGAAAGAAGAGACAAAATGAATTGGTATGCAGTCAGTGTACCCTGAATTTTCTCTATTTTTTTTGTTATTTGGAATGCAAATTATTTCTAAACAGTGCCTCTAAAACGTTACAAAGCTTATTAATTGATTACTATTTTATTATCATATATTGAAATTATTATATTTTAGAATCAACACCAACAACAAATCAATATTGATCCAGTTTATTCCAGTTCAAATTATTAGAGTCCATAAGCTTAATCTTCTCAATGTTGTAGTCCTTCGTTATTCTGCGGGAATGAAATGGGATTCAGAGTATCATGTATGGGCCGATGGCCGTTGCCGGTATACTGGTTGATGAAAGTATCTCTTCCACCTAAATATCATTAGGGAGGATAATTTTATCATTTGTGAATTTGTAAAGCGGAAAGGCAGAGATCTTTACATTTATCATAGTGGTCATGCATGGATTTTAGTGTTTGTTATAACTAATGGTGAGTTGGATTATTTTCTCATCCTTTTATGATTCAAAATAATAAATTCATTGTCATTTCATTGATGTACTAGATATCGATCCTTATTTTTAATTATATACAATAGAATCCATTTATAAACTGAAAACTATACCAACCTGATATACATAAATGTATAAATATAAGTAATAAGTAGTTCAAAGTGATAGAATTCTCAGTCAATGTATTACCAGTCTTAGCTATATTTTCCTACTAATTTCAATTTTTGTGATTTTTATCGATGTTGACCGGTCGATTCCTTGTTATAAAAAGAAGATAAAATGATATGTCAAAAATTGAATGAAAGGTATTTTTCTTTTCATAATTAATTTCTAATTAGTTTAAGATAAATTATAATCACATATAAGTCCCAAATGAGGGTCACATAATGAGTTAGATTTTTAATTTAAAAATAATAATGTATTACTAGTTCTTCCCAATATTCATGTCCATATATCCATTTTAACCTTATATGCCCATTTTATAGACGTATTATTATATTTTTGTATTGTACAAGCATTCAAGTAATGCGGGTAAATTACTATTTTAATGTACGACAATTGTATCTATATCCATATCCTATGTATAAGTTTCTAAACACGCAAGGAAATTAAAAAAACCCTAAAGGTATAAGTAAGAAAAATCTTATTCTAAAATTCATAATCAGTGAAACATTATTCCATGAGTGATTAACATAAGATTTGGCATGCAATTCAAGATAACATGATTTTAATTAGTTAAATTAGATCGTCTCATCATAGTTTATGGTGAGACAAAGGACCAACATGTAATTATAGGTATTTTAGAAAAATTTGCAGGTCAATCTCATGAGTGTTCGGGTTATAAGATTAAAATACGTCTCAATAGCCTAGTATACATTCTCTTTGCCTCTCCTTTTCTTCTATCCCCTCCACTCTCCAACCATCTAAAATCCATACACCTCCAATCATCAAATCTCCCACCTGCTAAATTTATAAATTTCCCCTCACACCGTAAACTACCACTCCCACTGCAAAAGACCCAACCGCCGAAGATGAGTACCAGCTCGATAACTTCATCTCCGATGAGGATATACATATCAGTGAATTCTATTCCAACAACCACCTATTCATCTCTCGGCGACGCCGGAGACTATAATTTCCATGCGGATCGCATCTCTGTTCAAGACAACGAGGACAATCCCGTAACTTGTGACTATTTTTCTTTATGAAATGACATGGTTACTAAAATTATTGTGTGGAAAAATTGTACTCCCTTTGGTCCTCTGACTATGGCCACATTCAAAATGACACACATCTTTTTTAAACTTGAATGATTTTTAAAACAAAATTGACTGGATGAAAACAATCTCGGATCTACCAAATGAGGATGAAGACAAAATAAAAGAAAAATCCCAAAAAGTAAAGAGATATATTATAAGAGGATTGGAGGGAGTATAGTTTTCGAAAAAAGAAGAAATTCTTGGAAATTAATTGAATTGTGTAATTATGAATATCTTATGATGCTGCCGAATATGCAAAACTATGAACTGATCATTTAGCTGATTTTTTGTTTGAATGCAAATGTTAATATTTTTTGTACTTTTGTTTGTGCATTTATTGTCCTGAAGTTGGAACTCGATGGTGGTGCTAGATAAAGATGTTAAATATATTTACGATTTTGTATAGAGTACTTAGGTCGTGTTATTGAATAGTTTTTTGGAAATTTTGCATTTGTATCTTTTTGGCATTGGATTAGTTATTATTGATGAATAGTGTTTTGTGATATTGTGAATGTGTGCATCCGTTTGATACTGAAATGTTGCAAAGTTAATAACAATTGTTGGATTGGTCAAATATGATGAAATGGTATTTTACTTCTATTTGCTTCTAAGTTACAGCTCAAATTATTTAGTTCAGTTGTTTCTCAATTTTTGCAAAATTTTGGCACATCAAAATTTTGTGCTCATCAGTTTGTCATAGATCATGTTTAAAGTAGTTGTTCAAGAAATATTGATAGCTCTTTGGATGCTACTTTTCCTTGATGCTAATATGCTATCATTAGTTAGCATAACTCGGTTGTTGCTTCGCCTTGTAGTTCTGCATATCTGAATGTTGCTTTAACTTTGCACTATTTTTTACATAATTGTAGCGCAATTGTTTTCAACATGGTAGGGGTGCTTCTTGGTCACTTCAAAAATATCTATACAATATACTACATTAGAATTCACTTGCTTAAGTGGCACCCCCCCCCCAACTTAGCCACATCACCCTTCACCAAATTTTGACACCTGATATTACCAAACATTGCCACTTGATCTTCTCTCAAAAAGCACATTAGCTAATACATTCTCCGTAATGAATTGGCGGAATTCCAACATATCGCTATTTAATGAAGTTTAAATTCCTGGAAAACTTTAAAGTATATCAAGTAAATCCTATCCATTCCTTAATTGTAGTGTATGATGTGTATCTCTTTACATTTAAAAGTGTATCCAATTAAACCGTATCCAATTTTTAATTAAAGTTTCTGATGTATATCTCTTTATCCGGTACACCTGTTTAACTATTCTTCAACCTCAGCTACAAGTAGATAGGAAATTTAAAATCATCTACTGACATATTTAAATTACAAGTAATGCACTAGGATATTTAAATTAGAAGTCAATATTTCCATATTTCATGATCTGTAAGAAATTAACATGTTAATTCCTTAATGTAAACCAAATTTAAAACGTCAGAATAAGGATAAAACCAATAGCCAACAACTGCTTCATTTATTATATTTTGCTTCCCATAGTATTCTGGGGATAAACGGGGAGTTTCAAAGCTTTTCTAGTGAGACGTTCGTTTACCAAGAAGATCGTAATACAAGCAGTAAGTATTCAACTTCTTGACTATATATTCACAATATATAATCAGATTATTCCCTTCATATTTTCCCCTATCCCAACCTATTTTGCATTTAGTTAAGCTTATACTATGGACGCAATATTTTTTAAAATAATAGTTAGAAGCCAGATGAGTATACCAGTATCCAAATAGTTTTGATGAATGGGAAGGTATTATTTTGCATATTCTTTTCAGTTCAATATTTTATATTCGATACTATAATGACTACATTTTGGTTTTTGGTTGCAACTATAAGTCTAATAGGATTCGTACATCCATCAAGAAATCACTGAAGAAGAAGTTTGGGTCATTGATTATGGAGGGAGGATTGTACGTCATTACTAATTTTTCGTTCGTGAGAACGAAAGAAGTTACTAGACCTCATCTCACCCTCACATGATTAGCTTCTTCAACACTACATATGTGAAACAAGTCGATGGTGTTCAAATTCACCTATATCGGTTCAACTTCATATCATTAAGTGATATTTTGTCGAAGAAGTTGGATAAGACTATTTAGTAGGTATGCGTATATTCTTTATTCTTATTATTGGAATGCCCTTCCTTTCATTTTTTTAAATGATAGTTGTAAAATGGTATGATAATTAATTTTTATATAAATTTTCACATGCAGATGTATTAGGACACATAAAGGGTGTTGTTTCTATTGAACTTACAAGCCGGAAAGGAAAGGAGAACAAAGGGTTGTTCCTTCAGTTAGTTCACCTTAAGTGAGTGCTACAAAGTGTTTCATGAGTAGGTGAAGTTGTTTTCTCTTAATGGTTTGAACATTTTTTATTATTTTCTATAACCAATATTGAAACTGTACTTTATGTGATTATTTTGCTCTACAAGTTTCTAAGTATTAGGGTGTGAGAAACCAAAGCACCTATTATTTTTATTATTTAATTTACAAAGATTAAAAGGTGGCAAGGTATGTATGTATTCTTTCTCTCTGAAGACTATATTGCTACCCACTCAAACTGTAAAATTTCAGGCTAAGTATTTCTTTTTACCCTTGTTCAGATTCCACTTGTGGATTTTGTAGAAGAATAAATTTGATCTAGATGATAAATTAGTTTTTAAAATAGGGTGATTTCTTCACATTATTCAACCAGTAGTTTTTAAAAAATGAACTGCCTTTTGTAAATGAAATCCATACTTAATACGAAGAGTTTCTAATTTAGAAACTAACTTTTGTGATCATGTTTTAAGAAGGTGGTATGTCCATATCAAATTTGTTGTTCGGATACCGATTATTTCTAATCCCCGATATTGAGGAAGTCAAAAATTACATAATCAGGAATTCTCTCTGAATGTATCATAACCTTTGTTTGTGATTATTGCATTTGATATTATTGAAAAAAAAATTGTAGGCTGGATACTCCTGGGGATGTTTATACTCAGCTCCCGAGTCAAATTTCCACACAGTATTCTGTTTCAATTACAGAGGAGTTTCTCAATTTGATCGATAGAAAGACTCTCGATGGGATACGTGAATGTATTGAGGTATTGTCTGTGCATTTTTAGTAAATAATACACATTCCATTATGTCTAATTGGAAAAGTATGTTTGGATATTCTTTTGCAAAAAAATGTTATTGCAGTCTCTTCATATTTGAAAAGGTTTACCATACAGGGATAAATTAGGGCTGTAAACAGCGGCCAATTTTTCATTTTTCAAGAGGTTATACAAATATAGGGTTGTAAATGTAGTATGTAGTTAAATTTTATAAAATTATTGGTATAATGGAAAAAATAGCGCTCTATTTTGTTCTAAAGACGGGGATTTAATATGGTCGTCAAGTTTTACATGTACTTAGTATATTTTATTTTAGAAACATGGTTGTTATACAAATCCATTAGTTTTATATATGCATTAGCCTATTAGCAACATATTGGACCTGATTGTTAAATTTTGTTGGGTGATCAATTGTGTTACAATAGCAACAGTTGCGTGTGTCAAAGTCGAACATAATTGGTTCTACTTGTCATGCACGAAGTGACATAAAAAAGTTTCCAACAAAAAATCTGAGGATGAAGCCAATGATGACACTAACGCTTCTGATAAGTTCTACTATGCAAAGTGCAACTCCTTTGTACACTATGTGATGGAGATCAGGGTACGACTACCACCATAAATGAAGACATTCCACGTTTTCATGAAACATTCAAGGGTTATGTCTGTGATCCTCTAAGAGACATAGTTAGACCTATGACAAGGTCTAGAATGAAGCTTAGAGATGCCGCATTTAATGGTTTGATTGATCGCCTTCATTATGAAGAACTTAAGAAGAAGTTGGCAGGTTCTTGGATTACTTATTCAAGGTTGTCGATTAATTGAAGACATTATAAAAAGCACTTTACTCTTTTTCCCATTGGATTTTTTTAATGACGAAGTGTGATCATTGTAAGACATTATTTTTGTTTTTGGAATGGGGTGGTCGGCCATGTGGGCCTTAGAGAACAACTCGAGATTATACTATCTATTAGGGTTTAGTTTATTCAGTTTTATTCTGATTAGAATTAGATTTGGTAAGATAAGATAAGGTAATATCTTTCCAGTCTAACTCTAAGTCAGGTTCGGCCGAGAATAGGCATAGTTGGGTTAGATTTTTGGTATTTTAGTTAGATATGTTTTTAGCTTCCTTAAACTGCCATGAGATTGATTCAGATTCTGATTGTGATTAAGGTTTCCATGTAGCTCAAATTCATCTCTATTTAAAGAGAGATGGAAGAGATTTTAACACTCAATTTATATCAATTATATTCAGACTTTTGATACATTCTCATAATCTCATTGTTGCTTAAACCTGTGTGATATTTAAGTTTCAATACTCCCTTTATATTCATACCCTGCAGAATATATGTTTATAGAGAAACCTTTTAATTGTACCCTGCGAGCTAGACGCTTAAAAGTTGAGTTGAGTGTACCCTGCGGGCTAGACGCTGCGATTCATGCATTTATTTGAGTTGGGCGAGATCCTCAAATAAATAAAGATCCAATTTTCTACAATCCATATTCTTCGCAAGAAGATTCATATGATTTGGTATCAGAGCAAAGCAAAAGATCCTGGTGGCCGAAAATTTCATCAGGGGTTTCGAGTTCTGCTTAAATTTATTTTTGAAATTTATTTAAAAAATTATAAACTCATTCATGTCATATTTTTAACTATTTTGTTTAATCTTTCTTAGCAGGAATGCTGAATCTTGGTCGAAGGACATCGAAGGGTCCGATTGTTAGAATACTCTGGTATTACTATCTGCCTTAACCTTCATCCATCGAGTCAGGAGGACATTGAAGGGTCTGAGTGTTAAAAAGTATTATCCGCCTTCACTTGTCAGGCAGTTTCGTAGATCTAGGTAGCTTATGCAGTTTATTTGCCTGTGATATTTTTCGTTCACTCTTCTGAATTTTTTTTGAATGCTTATAATCCTACTTGTTTTATTTTTCGTTCTTTGATTCTGTGACCTTGAATCACTGTTTTATTCTTGTCACACGTATAAAAAAAGTCTTTTGTGTCATTTTCCATATAAATAGTGTCATATTTAAGATCCTTACGATATTGAATACCTCGAAGTTCATTGAATACAGAGGAAGTTTGCACAATTTCTTTTTCCAAGTTTTATATAGGCTTAAAAATTGTTCCAAAACTTTTTAAAAATAAAATTTTTTCATATCCATGTGGTCCAGATCGGAATTTGAGGGTTCGGAAAAATCAGATTTGGGGCTGTTTGGTAATTTTCAGAAAGTTTGGGGGTTGTTTTTTAATTTTCAAGAAAATTGAGGGTTACACGGCCAAAAAAAATTGGGATTCTGAATATGGGAGTTGTGTGATGTAATTTTGAAACAGAGCTTGATTCATAGCTGCCAAGGAAAAGAAGAAGAAAGAGAGAGAAGGGAAACCCAATTCAAGAAAGAAAAAGGAAAGAGTAAATCTTTGTGAGAAGGGGAGAAGTTAGATTTCTATAAATAAAGGGGTTGGGTGTCATTAAAAACAGACCTTGATCTGAAAAGTTCCAGGTATTTAATAATTCTTGAAGGATTTGGGGTTAAATATCTAAATCTTACTTTATTTTAAGAATTCGTTTTTCATTATCGGAATTTTTGCTAAGCCTATATCGAGCTTTCTTATTTTGATAACAACTTCTTCATTATAGCTCCGATTTGAGCCATTCAAATTGTGTTGTCTTCCTTATTCTTTGTATTAGAAATCCTGATCGTAGAGCCTTTTTCTAAGTTTTTATATTTTTAAATTTCGAATTACTTTTTGCAGTACTTAACACTATAACTGTTTTGATTTGCGACTAATTTGATTGGATTGTTCCCTTATAAGCCTTAGCCTTGTGAGTTGTGAGGGATATACACTTGGTGAGAGATCTTACCAAGCAAAGGGAAGGGGGGACATTTAATTTTAATCGTTCGTTAGGCACACCCAACGCCTCAGACCATGGCCAGAGGAGAGAAGGATCCCGAGCCACTGAAAAAATCTCATGGGTGTGGTAGTTCTGAGGAAGAACTATATTATTCGGATAAAAGGTCGCGTCGTGGATCATCCCAGAGACATTTCCATGGTCATAGACACTCTTCCCGAAGACCTCGAACCCATCATAGTTCTAACTCAGTGTCAGATTTGGATTCAGGCTGAGAACTTAAGGGGTTGAAGTATGAAATCCCTAGATTTGACGGTCAGCACAATCCGCAGAAGTATCTTGATTGGGAGAGACAGATTGAGAAACTGTTTGATCTAAACAATTACCAGGAGAAGGAGAAAGTTAAGGTGGTGCAATATTCGTTCACTCATTATGCTGCAGAGTGGTGGAAGAACATTAAAGAGAAAAGATATTAACCGATAGCAACTTGGGAGAAGCTAAAGACCGAGCTTCGCACATATCACGTTCCACCGACCTTCTTGATGGAACAGCATTCGCATCTGGAGAATATGAAGCAAGGTTCTTGCACGGTCGATGAGTTTTGGCAAGATTTGGAACTGACCATGAGAAGGTTTGGTATGAGAGAGAATTCGCATCAAGAATCGTTTCATAGAAGGACTGAGAGAGATTCTTCAGACGCATGTTCGTCTACAAAAATACATCTCTATGGATGATTTATTAATGAAGGCAAGAGTAGTATAAAATGCCTTGCGGCCACGGAGACCTCAATTCGGGGTTACGAATCAACGTTCAGGGTTTGACTCCGGGAGTTAGAATTTTGGCCGAGGAAGAAGCTTCCCCTTGGGCGGCCGAGGTTCCTCTTTGGACTGTCGAGGATCCACTCAAATCTACTCCAATCTGACCTTTTTTAATGATCACAAGCCAGCACCTTAGAAGTCTAGCCAACAATCATTGAGAAGTTCAGGAAGGTCTCCGGCAACGTCTTCTAATCCGATTGCAATTAACAATCCTATCTGTTTCCATTGTAAAGAGAGAGGACATGTTAGTCACAATTTTCCTAAGGCGAGAGTATTAACCGACATTGAAGAAGAAGACGAAGATGAGTATGCTGATATGCCTCCTCTTGAGGAATTGGGCGAAGAAGATGAGCAAGTTGATGAGGAAATCATCAAAAATGATCACGGTGAGCAAGGTCGGGAAACACAAGGTAGTACTAAACTCGCAGGTTGCCGAGACACATGTACAGAGAATGAATATTTTCATACTCGTTGCCTTGTGAAAGATAAAAATTGTTTGATGATCATTGATGGTGGTTCATGTGCTAATACTGTTT
>JAULKK010013368.1:0-10141 GCA_032355705.1 Rubia peregrina
GTCCCACTTTAAACTTCCTATTTGCTTTTTCAGAGTCAAACTTTACAAACTTTGACCCTAAATATAAATTAATATATTAACAATAAATATATCATGTGACATATCGTTAGATTTGCCTTAACATCTATTTTCTAAATATTAATTTGTATACGACATTATTATATACAACTAGAAATAATTATGGTCAAACATGCTTATTGAAGACCGTGAAAAAATAATTTGGAACTTATTAGTGGGACGGGGGAGTATATGATTAAATATGAGTCATTTTAAGGGTAAGAAGGAGAAATATCTTGCCCCGTCATTCCACACCACGGGTTGATGAGGATATAAATCACAACATTCAAGAATCAAATCATCTGGTGGGTTGAACTCTCTTACAAGAGGAAACATTGGGTTTGTAGGGATTCAAATCCATAATCATTGAATTACTTAATCAGACACTTAATCACTTGGTTGATCACATGAGTGCATATAAGTCATTTTTGGACAAATGGTTTGATTGTAATCTATACAAAAGTTATAAGTTGGATTCAATTCCTTTAACTAAATATTTAAGAAAATCATTATCAATATTATAAATTAGAGCTATCGTAACATCCCCCCAAAGTTCTTGGACTACATGTAGCGGTTAAGATATTATTAGAGAAGGAATATCCCTTTTATCAAAAAATATAATTCCTATAAATTCAGATGATAAATCAGTGATAAAGTGAAATTCTTTTTCCGGTTCAAAAAAAAGGTGGTGCGTAACTACGTACTCCCTCTGTCCCAGTTGATTTTGCAGTGAGAGAAAGAGGAATTAAAAACTTTGATCACACGAAAATACAAGAATACCCTTCATCTACATCCTATGACCACCACCTTAACCCCCCCCCCCCCCGCCACCGCCTATAAAACCACAACAACCATTGTATCGCCTTCACCCCAAATCGAATTCAAAAATCAAAAACCTTAATTCTGAATCAAACTCATAAGTCAAAACTCAAAAAATAAAATCCAAAATCCCATTTTGAATTCAAAATTAACAACAATCGATAAACAAATAGCCGGGAAAAAAACAAACCCAGGTTGTAGAAACTAGATCTACAATCAATTTTGCAGATTCATGGGCTCAACCAAAAATCTCCATATACGATGGAGAAGAGATGGTGGTGGGTGAGATGCGAGGAAGAGTAGATGGTGGTGGATGAGATGCGACGGATATGGTGATTGGTGAGTTGCGACAGAAAGAAGATGGTGATTGATGAGAAGATTGATTGTGACGGAGGGAAGAAGATGTCAACAAAAATGGCGACGGGGGAATGGAGTGAGGCAGAGAATGAAGGGGATGGAGTGAGGTAGAGCCAAAGGGATAGAGTAAGGCAGAAAAGAAAAGATTTTTATGTGGGTCAGCGAATATTTACAATGTTAAGGGTAATGAAATCTTTTGCATTGTAAATTGTTCCCCAAAAGGGTATGTGTGCAGATTCAGTTGTATAAAAGGAAAGAGTGCAAATACAGTTGCACGGAAGGAGTACAAGAATGGTACTCCCACCTTCTCAGCTAAATTTACATTTTAACTATTCACTTAATCAAAATTGCTTAACTTTGACCTCAAAATTGAATTGATAAATAAGTTAGGATATTGTTGTATGTTATATTATTAGATTTGTAATAACATGTATTTTTTAAATATTAACTTTTCATAAATTGTATTTATACGTAATTATAGTATCAATGATCAAACTTTTTTAAAATCAACTGACAAAAATCAAAGAGCGAATATTTCCTGGGAAGGAGGGAGTACGAAGATTTGATGTGATCAGATCATGTCAAAAGAGAGACCGTACTTTAAATGCTTGACATTGAGTTTTGCATGAATATGTCAACCCGCTATAACTGACTTTCAGCTCTCCACCTTCAAATCAATTCTTTCCACTTGACCTCCATAGCTCCAGTTTTATCAAAGATGATACACAGTCTAATTGTTATTTTATAATTAGTATAATAAATAAATTTATTTTTATTATTATAATAAAATATCTATAACAACATAGTATAAATAATCGTAATTCAATTCTAAAAATTATAAAAAAATATTTTTATAATTCACCTAACCATTAACCAGTCTAGTAGGAATCGTTCTTCAAACATAATTGTCCCATCAAATTAACTCCAGAGTCCATACGAAAATGATAGTAATCTATAATATTAACAAGTCAACACATACTCCCTCCGGTTCACTAACATTGACTCACTTGCTTTTGACACTTGGATTTAGGAAGGTAGAATTAGTGATTGGGAATGTATTCAAAGAGTAAAAAGTAAATTATGTAGATGAAAACAACATAGAATTTGTCAAAAAGAGAAATGAGCAAATATTAAAACACTATCCCAACGAGGGAAAGTGAGCCAATGTTAAAAAAATCGGAGGGAGTATGTGGATCTCTTTGCCTCCAGTAACAGGAACTGTACTTACTATTAATTGCAGAAGTGGACGTGTTGCAAGCAACAACAATCCATCACATTCTTCCATCTCTCCAACGCCCAGCTGCATTCCAATCCGGGTCCATGACTCCATAAATGTCCCAACTGCACTAGCCACTAGGGCTCAAACAAACCTACGTTTTCCTTTAAATAGGTAAGAGTTTGTCAAGTGTTTAGCATCCAATACTCTCGAATCCTTCATCTCTTTCTATTAACGTACTTGGGTCACTTGGGCGTGAAGAAGAATCATGGGTTCTAAGGCATTTTTGTTGGTTTGCATTTGCTTGTTTATGGCTGTGATGATTGCCTCAGAGGTGGCAGTTGCCAGGGAGTTGGCTGAGAAGACTTCCACACCAGTTGATGAAGGTAAGAAACATGCATGATTATTATTTATTAAAGAAATATTTCATTTTCAATTCTGTACCGTGCATATAATATATTAATGTCTCCATGTAAAAAATTCTCATCTTTGTAAATTTGCATGTTGTATCAGCTGATGTGGCTGAGAAGACTAAGGATGCAGAGGAATCCAACTATTACGGAGGAAGGCAGGGAGGTTATGGAGGATATGGTGGTGGAGGTCGTGGTGGTGAAGGAGGACGTGGTGGAGGTCGTGGTGGTGGAGGTGGAGGTGGATATGGTGGTGGTGGTGGCGGTGGAGGAGGTCGCGGTGGTGGGGGTGGATATGGTGGCGGTGGAGGAGGAGGTCGTGGTGGTGGAGGTGGATATGGCGGTGGTGAAGGAGGAGGTCGTGGCGGTGGATATGGCGGTGGTGAAGGAGGAGGTCGTGGCGGTGGATATGGTGGTGGTGGAGGAGGAGGTCGTGGCGGTGGAGGTGGATATGGTGGTGGTGGTGGTGGTGGATATGGCGGTGGTGGAGGAGGAGGTCATGGTGGTGGAGGTGGCCATGGTGGTGGTGGCCATGGTGGTGGCTATGGGGGTGGGAATGGTGGTGAGGCCAACGAGCCATAGAAACTTCAAAAGTTCGTAGCATGCATGTATGATGCATGTGCTTTTCATCAAACGTGCTTTGTATCGTTATAGATATAATATAATAATAAATACTCCATAAACATGTATTCCGCTGGAAATAGTTTGTGTAATTGAGATTATTTACCCTCCAATGTCTCAATTATGTTTTAAAGTTGCTGCTTAATCTCAAAATACACTATAATGAGAATTTTATTATTTTGTTTGATTTCATTTTTTTATTAAGTGAGAACATTAATGACTTTTTATATTTCTAACTATCTCTTCATTTTCAATATGATGTAACTTTGGAAAATTTCCGTTGATAAAAATAATTTGACATTATATCATGTTATTACATTGACAAAGTCTTGGGAAAGACCGTCTATCCATAGGCTTATGGAAAGACGGATTTAATTAGAATAATAAAAGGTAAAAGGTGTTAGTTGCAACATTAAAAATTTATTAGGAAACATGTAATAGTTATAAAGTTTATAACCCGATTCATACAACCCACAAATTTTATCTTTATTTCTTCTAATTTTCACATTAAACCTTGGTATTTCCATAACTTATGGAAAGATAATCTTTCAAAAGATGAACTCTATTACATTACAGTAATAGTATTGCATAAATATAACCTTATTATAACTATGATTTTGTTGCTTTAAATATCATTACACTACCTTAGTATCAAATTTTAATTATTGTACTCTATATATATATATCAGTTGCATCTTTCAATGATTTGTTTTTTCATATACACATACAATTTAGTATCAAGATTTTTACCTCAATTGGATTAATGGCCAAAATATTTTCATATATGCATACTAAATTATATTCTTACTACACTACACACTAATTAACCCCAAAATAATAATTTTTCAACATTAATTGTATCATCTAAAAATACATTAAATATAGAATGATTCATATTAACCATCGGGTGGTATAAACCTAAGTAGCATTTCAACTTCAGAAAGAAAACCCAACTAATCTTATGAGAAATAAGATTTTAGAGTGAAGTGTCAAATTAACTCTGACTTTAGGTCAAAAGTGTCAATATAACCTATAAAATGAGAAAGCGCCAAAATAACTCTAACTTAATGATGTGTGTGCAAATATAACCCTGGGAGCCGTTTACTCCACAACGACGAAATTGACTGGATCTTAATGAAATGACAATTTTACCCTTGTTAAAAAAGAAAAAATAAATATAAAATGATAGGGTATTACTGTACACCTTTTCTTCTTCACGTTGTTGTTGCCTCAACCCGCCGCCGCCCCTGCTTTTCCCCTTTTCTTCTTCACCTTTCTTCTTCCCCACCTGTTCCCTATTTCTTCTTCTTCGTCAAAACCATGTGCCAATTTGGCATAAGTCGTTGTCCCTTTTAGCAACGCCAACCCGCCGTCGCCCCTAATTTTCCCCATTTCTTCTTCACCTTTCTTCTTCCCCGCCTGTTTCCCATTTTTTCTTCTTCGGAAAAACCATGTGCCAATTTGGCATAAGTTGTTGTCCCTTTCAGCAACGCCAACCCGCCGCCACCCCTGCATACATTGGTGAATGGTGCGGCGGAGAGACGCGTGATAGGGAGGAAGGAAAGCCGGAAGAGGGGGTTGAGGAGGAGAAGGGTGAAGATTGCGGTGGATTGTTCCCAGGGAAAGCAGTGGCGGTGGCGGTGACTTCCCCGTTGTTGTTCATCATGGTGGAGGCTGAAGGAAGAGGTCGATGTGGGTTGGGGTTGGCGTTCGATTTGGAGCGGCGGGCTAGTTGTGGCCAATGGGGCGATGTTGGGTTGGCAATGCTGGTTGGGGGTAAGGGTAGTGGGAATGGCCGATGGTGGTGGAGTGGTGGCCGGTGGTGGAGTGGTGATGAGAAGAAATGGTGGTACTGGAGTGGTGGCCGATGGTGGTGAGATGGTGGCGGGAGAGGTTGGCGAGAAGCTTGCTGGAGAGGGTGATGGTGGCTGGTGGAGGCAGAGAAGGTGGCGGTGGCTGGTTGGTAGCAGTGGTAGTAGTGGTGGCTGGCAGTAACAGGATGGGTAAAATAGGGGAAAATAAGTTGAAATGATTAAGGGCATATTTGTCATTTTAGATCCGGTCAATGGTCCAACTGGTGAGTCAACGCCGGAATGTGGCCTGAAGATTATATCGGCACAATTCATCATAAAGTTATGGTTAGTTTGGCACTTTCTAGTTTTACAAGATTATATTGGCACTTTCAGCCTAAATGTATGATTACAAAAGCATTTAACCCAAGATTTTAAATTGATCAAAACTTGTAAAAGCCCGCCCTAACCCACCCTACTCCCTCTCAGTATACACGCGCTACTAAAAAACATCCTTCGAGACACCTGTTTTTCAGCACTTTGGTGTCAATCTTTTATGATTAAAAAATTGGTGTATATTGTTTATGTAGGAAGGTAAAAGAATGTGAAATTTTGGTATTTATGTAGGCAGTGGCGAAATCAGGGTGCAAGGGGGTGCCGACGCCACCTCTAAGATTCGTGACGCAAAATTAGCCCTAAGGCGCCATAAAAAAAACCTGGTTCCACCACCCGCTTAAATCCTGCTTCAGCCCCTAATTTTTCTTCTCTGAAAATTGGAAAAGATGATACATATTTTTTTAAAAAAATAAAACCATCGTTTAAGTATTGGGTTTAATATAAATTTTGTTGGCCTTCTGTTGAAAGATATATATATATATATATATATATACACATCCCACATCGGTTTCTTACAAAGATAATAACTAACATATAATGTCTTAGGTCACCTCCACTTAGTGACAATTGGTTTTAAGATGGAATTTCAAGGTACCTTGAAATCTAATATGGTATCAGAGCCCAAGTTGGGTTTATTGGGCCAATGTGTGGATCCCTTTCAATTTCACCTAATGTGGGTCGTGGAGTGTTTCCATGTTGGCACTTAAGGGAGCGTGTTGAAAGATATATCCTACATCGGTTTCTTACAAAGATAATAACTAGCATATATGGAAAAGTATTCTACTCTAAGCATATTTACCTAAATCTAATAGGAAAAGAATCTAATCGGAATATTGACAAAATATTTACCTGACTTTACCGAAACTTTTGCTCATGTTGCGAAGTTAAGTTATGTTCGTATATTTCTTGTTGTTGCGGTGATTAAAGGGTTGGGTATTTATCAAATGGATATTCATAATATTTTTCTATATGGTGATCTTAAGGAGGAGGTATTTATGCGCTCCCCTCTGAGTTATCATTTGCCTGTCTTTGGTCTTGTTTGCAAGCTCAAAAAATCTTTATATGGCCTTCTCCAGACTCCTCACAATTAGTTTGCAAAATTGACCGATGGCCTTGAGTTATTTGGCTTCGTATAGAGTAACGCAGATTATTGTTTATTCTCTTTTATTTGCGATTCCCAAGAGTTACATGTTCTGGTTTACGTTGATGATTTGATTATTGCTGGCGCGTCGCCTTCTATTATGAACAAATTCAACACATACTTGAGTTCTTGTTTTCATAAGAAGGATCAAGGATCTTGGTCCTCTCAAATACTTTCTTGGAATTGAGATTGCTCAAAATCCGGATGGGGTGTTTCTTTCTCAAAGGAAATATGTTCTTGACATTTTATCTGATATTGGATTGTTAGCAGCCAAGCCAACTGACTTTCCGATGGAATAAAAACATGATCTCGTGCTCGTAACTAGTCCCCTATTTGAGGATCTTGTGCGTTGTCTTCGATTGGTTGAGAGACTGATTTATCTCACTATCACTCGACCTGAGTTAAGTTATTCAGTTCATACTCTTGCACAATTTATGCAAGAGCCACGTGTGGCACACTGGCATGCAGCTTTGAATGCTCTTCATTACTTAAAACATCATTCAGGTCATGGATTATTTCTTTCTTTTAAAAGTTCTTTACATGTAACTGCTTACTATTATTCGGACTGGGCAGCATGTCCTATTACTCAAAGATCTCTATCTGGATATTTTCCGATGCTTGGTGAATCTCCAATTTCCTAGAAGACTAAGAAACATCCTACGGCCTCTACTCCTCAGCATAATCAGAATATTGTGTTGTGGTTGTGGTTTGTTGCGAATTAATATGGCTTAAGTCACTTCTTCGTTCGCTTGGTGTTGATCATTCTTCTCCTTATGAGTTTATTTTGTGACAGTCAGGCTGTCGTTCATATTGCTGGCAAATTTGCAAAATCTAATTAATTGCTAAATTTAATTATGTTTTTGTGAAAATGATTGGAGGACACTTTATTTGCTACAGTGAAAAAATGTAATTCATGGCATTTAAAATGCTGAAGAACTTTGACTAAAAATTAAAATCTCAAGGCAGAGTAATTTTAACATTATTCACTTGAATCAAGTTTCATAAATAAAAAAATCAATTACATTTCTTAAATTTCCCTTGAACTCGTCCTAACTAACCTAAAAGATAAAAAAAAAAGGGTGAAAGGTAGGTTATCCTTAAGCACTATAACACAAATATTGCATTCAGGAAGTTCTCCAATGACCTCATCAATATCTCTCCATATCCATCCCGTCTTTCATATTCTTCATTTCATGTTCATACCCGATGAATCCTCTGGTTGCTTATCTAGCAGCTCTTGTGACCAACCCGGTGACAACTCCAACCATAGTTCCTCCAACTGTTACGGTTCCAGCCACTAATCCCATTGGAGTAATGTTGAAACCTATTAACTACCCGACTCCAATTTGTGCAATCAATCATGTGCCTATCCTGGTACCTGCAGCTACAAATCCTGTTACTCCACTTGCTCACGTTGTGCCAATCAAGAATCCTGTCACGACGAAGATATTGTAGCAGGTAACTGCTAAAATCATTTCACGTGATTCATGGAATCCTAAACCCCAAAACCAGAAAGAAAAAAAACTATATCCTACACAGTACAAACAAACCATATAGGAGCATAGTTGTAAAAGCAAAATGTAAGTAAAATTTCAGATGCAACATCCTAAAGAAGTATAACAATTAAGCCTCATCCCACTTTCTGGTGTTGGTATGCCTTGAATACGTATTAGCCGCTTCGACAGGTTGGTACGAGAATCTCGCATGTCCTCTATTTGGGCTGTTATTGGCATTCTATCTCCTGTTCTGATTTGGACCAAAATGTTTATGGGCCCAAAGCAGTTAGGGTTTAAGGTGGAAAGGGATATATATATATATAGTGCATCGTCCTTTTACTGTAACCCTAAGAGATAGGATTGGTAGAGAGTATGAAATCTGTAATTATGGTCTTTCTCTCTAGTGGAATCCGATCTTGGTCGGCCGTGGATGTAGCCAATTGGTGAACCACGTAAATTCTCGGTGTTTTGTCTTTCACTTTATTTTCTTTGTTTGTTCTTTCTCGGGTATTCCGCACAACATTTATGTTATGTTAGGTTTCATTTAATGATTTAATATTTTAGTAATATCTTTGTTTGATAATTAATTTAGTTTAATATATTTTATAAGATTTTTAATAAATATTAACTATATTAGTTTGATGTTTTAAAAGGTTTATTTGATGTTAAGTAGTATCTTTTATATGATGCACTATTCTTTGAGTTTGAGTTTTAGGTCTAAGACTAAACCAATATCCAGCCCAAACCAAATAGGACGATCCAAATAGCCAGCCTGAGTTTAACCTGAATTCTTGCATGTCAAGCCTTCCCACTGGCGGCTAGTCACTGGAAAACCCGTCAAGCTATTTCCGCCAGTGGCTCCAATTCCAACGCCTAACCCATCCAGCGAAGAGCTCTATTAATGGTTGACAAGGATTCATTGTTGGCCGATCGGGGAATTCCTAATGTACCGTACCGGAGAAGACCTCCATCGAAGCCAACTCGTCAGGATTGTTTGGACTAGTCTGGAATGCCAGAAATGGTCGGAGCCATATGCGATGGTAGAAAAGGTCAAATCAATAATGAAAAGACAAAATCACTAATTACATATTTTGAAATGTGCAGTTAACAATGGATATAATAGTCATTCACTATGATGTTTAACTGAGAATACCATTACTCTTTTAACAATAGTATAATAACGAGTCAATGATTTTTAAAATAATATATTTAAAAATATATTGCAACTAAACTAATTATATTTTGATTTTCTCAGGATAATACTACTACTATTTATATACTTATTGAACTTTGTAACGAAATGTATTTGAAACAAATGTACTTGGAACGGGGATTATAAATTAAGGAGATGTTTGTTAATTTTCTTACTAAATGGCAAGTATATATTTTCCGTACCAGCATTCGTCCATTTGTATCCGGTCGGTATCCCAAGAATTTCCAAATGTTATTAGTTGCGTGCATGCATGAATATCCCATCAGATTCCTTCCAAGTTCGAGTGCAATCAACTCATGAATTACATACAAAATAATATTAGGAATTGAAATCTTTCATATTACCAATCCTATTTATTATGAACGATCTTCCATATCCTCTGCCATATTATCCATTTCTTCTGCCAAATGCATTATAAATTCGCCGTTCAGCTGATGCAGTTTTCCACCAAGTAACCAAACATGGCTTTGATTTCCACAATCATACTTCTCTTAGCCGCTCCCGCCCTTCTATTCTCTCCGGCGGAAGCTACCACCTTCTCCGCCGATCTCATCCACCGGGACCACCCGAAATCCGCCCTCCACAAGCCGGCGGCAACCCGTTACGAGAGGCAGCGGGAGGCCAT
>JAULKK010013379.1:0-10141 GCA_032355705.1 Rubia peregrina
GGGGGGTGGTGGGTCTCGATTTTCCGGCGCTTGGCTGAGCGGCGCCGAAAATCGAGAAGGGTTTGGATTGAGAAATGATTGCCGGCACGGGTTTCAGGAAGGGTTTGGATGAGCTAGGGTTTCAGAATTAATGGAGCGGCGACGGCCGGCGAGAATCTTAATCTATTGCTGGTGTGGCGGGCTCCGAAGTGGGTGGCGGGCTTCGATTTAGGGTTTTGCTCAAGCGGCGGCGGCGGCGGTGTTTTGATTTAGGATTTTGCTCGAACACGGCGGGCGGGCGGAGGCGGTTTCGCCGGAGAAGAAAACAAAAACGGGCAATTTTTTTGGAAACAAAAGGGCAAACAGGGGTGGTGGCAGCGGAGGAGCGAGCTTGGCGGTGTGGCCGGCGGCGCGGTGAAGGTGGCGGAGGTGGAGTGTCGGAGCTCGGCGGCGGCCGGTGGCGGAGGTGTCGGAGCTCGGCGGAGGCCGGTAGCGGAGGTGCAGATATGCACTTTTAGGGTTTAGGGCAAATTAAGTAAGGGCAAAACAATCAATCTCATTTCAGCTTTAAGTCTGAGGGTATTTTTGACATTACAAGTCAGTCAACTGCCTGAAAATGTTAGTCAACGCCGGAATTGGTGTCATAAGGTCACATTTGCACTCTCTTCCAATAGTCAGGGTCATATTTGTACTAAAAATTAAGTCAGGGTCATATCTGCAATTTCTCATAAGATAACGGAAGTTTCCGAGGCTAGTGAAAGGCCACAAATTGAGGAAGGTTAGTTACATTTGAGTTTCATAATTTTTTGTCCATATACTGTCATTCTTCTACCAATACCAATTTGTCGACTCTAACTTTTTTAGGTATCGGAAAAGATTATATGAAAAGATACAAGGATTGCTACAAACGGATACGCAAAGAATTTTACGCAATGAAGGCAAAGATCAAGTTTATGGAGAAATCACAACGAGCGTACGAGCGACACCTCCAGTTTTTGGACATCACAACGAGCGTACAAGTGACACCTAGAGAAATCACAACGAGCGTACGATCAAGTTTTTAGTTTTGTATTTTTTTTCATACTTTGGGAAAGTAGTGATAAAATATTATGAGTTTCACGAACAACAATTAGCATTTCCATAGGATAATCAAAGGTACAAATAAGACTACCCCAAGCTATCAATCTCAACGAATGACAAAACCAACCTTAAGGTGGAACCATAAACTACTTATGCTTCCTTTTCCCCACCACCTTATTTGATTTTCTTATTCTACGAGTGATCTTCCCTCTAATGTCGACCCACATACCTTCATCGTGATCACTACGGCCAAGGAAACCGTGAAGATTCCTATCATCCTCCTCAAGAAAATAACATCTTCATATCCAAAACTCTGATTATGTTGCCTAAATCTAATTATTTCCTCTAATTCATTTTCTAAGACAAAAGCTTTTCCTTCGACAACAATCTCCCACCTAGGATCAACAGGATTCCTAACATAAAAAAAAACTTAGTGTGCTTGGGATGTCAACATGAATGGATCATCCTTCCAACCCACCCAACTTCTATCGACAAGGGTGAAGCCCAAATCCTTGGTGCGCTGTACATTGTTAATATCCACCCACTGACATTTAAAACCAGGGACCTTTATCATCACATAGTTAAGCTCCCAAATTTCAAAAACCATCCCAATGTAACACTTTTGAGCGTACATAGGAATGTCATCACTGCCAGTCTGCCACTCCCAACATGCAAAGCTTCGGAGATGAGAGACACTCCGTTGCTATAAGAGACACTCTTATCATCCACTGATTTCATTGCAAACGTAAAACAATTGATGTCATAACCGTCATAGGAAAGAACAGTTCCCAATGGTCTATGAGCCAACCATTTAACTTTCGAGGGATGTTCTCCTACATCTACGCGATCATACAACCATGAGGCAAATATCTTAGTATTTAATGGGAGGACTTGAGCTTCATTTAAGTTAGTTTTCCCCACTCGTATGGCATCCATATGAACCTCGATCTAGGGGGACTACGTCTTGATGGTTGCGCAGAACGTAAAGATAGGCAGCAAATAAATCTTCCGCACTAGGACTAAAGATTTTCACCTATCTATTCCCTTCACCTTCTAACCTCCCCTTATGTCTACCAATTGGAACACCTACATATTCAACTTGTTTCATATACTCCATGCAAAACTCGATGGGCTCTTCTGTCAAGTGCCGCTGAAAAGTACTTGCATTTGGCATGTACCAATTTTTCACAAAATCCTTAAATATTTTCATGTATCTCTCGAAGGGGTACATCCATCTTTAAAAAAATAGGACCACATAACTTTATCTCCCGAACCAAATGAACGCACAAGTGGACCATAATGTCAAAGAATGAGGGAGGAAAATACATTTCCATCCAACATAAACTTCAACAATCATTACTTGCAAAATACTTATAGTTTTGCAACAAATCAAATTGAATAACAAACAAAAATTTGTAATGAACAGTCTTACATGGGATGACAGTGAAGCTTGAATCACATTGGCATTCAATTCCTGCATTAGGCTATGACGATCATGCGACTTCAACCCAACCAACTTCAACTCCTCCACTGACATGGAAGTGTTAATGTTGGACGAGTACACACTTGGGACCTTCACACTACTCATTGTCTCACAAAAAAAAAATTTCTCCAACCGTGACTAACAATCTTCACCGGAAGTAGCTGGCCCCAGATTCTTCCAAATTCCCATCTCAACCAAATCAAGCCTAGCCTTCATCCCGTCCTTTTTTCCCTGGGGTATTTAACAATGTCCCAATAAAATAATCACAAACATTCTTCTCAATGTGCATGACATCCAAACAATGTCTAACATCCAAATGCTTCCAATAAGGTAGCTTAAAAAAATGAGCATTTCTTCCAACTACCATCAACGACAACTTTTCTTTTCTTCTTCCCAAAATCATTTGGCAAGTTGTTTACATTATCAAAATTGTGTGTACCATTTAGTGATACCGGTGGTCCTCTAGCCTCCACTTTCCCAATGAACCATTTCTTTGTCAAACGCCATGGGTGCCCCTCCAGAAGAAACCTCCTGTGACGCTGATAAACTATTTTACAACCATGTTTCAATTGACAAAAATCAGTATCCTTCTCACACTCGGGGCAAACTAAGTGGCATTTCAAAGAATTCCCAGACAAATTTCTATATGCTGGAAAATCATTAATGGTGCAAAATAACATAGCTTTCAAAGTAAAGAAATCTTCAACCAAGGCATCATACGTTCGAACACCATAATTGAACAAAGTCAACATATCTTCCACAAGAGGAGCAAGATAAACATCAATATCGTTGCCCAGATGCTTCTAGCCTGATATCATCAAAGACAACAAAACATACTTACATTTCGTTATCAACCAAGACGCAAGGTTGTAATAACCAATAAAACAGACCAACTACTATAAGTGTTGTTCATATTACCAAATGGATTCATACCGTCTGTACACAAGCCTAACCTCAAATACCGAGATTCATTGTCGATCTCGGGGTATAGAACATCGAATTTCTTTCATTGCTCACCATCTAGAGTTTGTCTTATCACATCAACAGCTGGTTATACCCTATCCGCATGCCAACCCATCAACTTTGTGTCTTCCCCGCACGCATATAACTTCTTCAAACATCGAATGATAGGGACATACCAAAACACATTTTTCCGGTGTCTTTTTCTTTGATTTGGATACAACTTCAGCACCCACCACAATTCCACCTCTCTTCAACTTGTATCGATACTCGCCACATACCTGATATGTTTCTCGATTTTTATCTTCACTTCCCCTACACAAAATACAATCGTTTGGGCATGCATGGATTTTTTTCAACTCCAATCCCATTGGGCATAGAATTTTTTTCGCTGCATACAACCTATCGGGATCTACATTACCTTCGGGAAGCAAATCCCTAAACAACTCGTGAGCCTCGGTCATCGAATTAGCAATCCATCCAAATTGTGCCTTTAAATTCATTATCTGCAAGGTCGCACTCAAAACCGAGTGCCTCGAACCGTTGTACACATGCATCCATTTGCCGTCAATCAGAGCTTGTAATGACTCGAGTTTACCTTTGAACTCCCTTGCAATATCTTCCACCATTTCATCAAACTCCACATTGCCATGTAATTCATCTCCCCAACTTCCCCATGTCACACCCAACGATTGTAGGTAGTTTGAAACCCCCTCCTTAAGAGATGCTCCTGCATCTTCTTCCTCCCTAAATATGCATCATTTCTACAATCCTTACATGGGCATTCTGATCGCGCCACACCTTTCTTAGAAGCATCTTCAAACGCTATAGAAATAAATGATTCTACCAATGACATGTACTTCAGCGATTTTCTAAGATCATTACCAATGAGTTCATTTCGATCCATTATCCTACAAGTTAATTACAATGCAATCCATGACCATTCAATCAAAACCCCTATATCAAACCCTTATTGAACATATATATATATATATATATAACATTCAAATCATCACCGTCCTTAATATTTCAAGACTTTCAAGTAAATAATTTGAATAAAACTAACATTTTCCAAAGGCAAACTAAACAATTTAAAGTATGGAATCACCTCTTCATTAATGGCCAAGAAATTGGAGCCAACCCTTCAAAATTTTTGGTCTTTCGGCATTTAATGATTAGGGCACGTTTTTGGTTTTATGTACTGGCCAATTTCCGAACTCGGATTTTTTTAAAAAAATATTACATGATGACAGATCATTTTTCGAACTCAGAAAGTGGGTAAGAAACTGTTACGAACTCGTAAATATATTATTCTCTTCATTCCAAGGAAAGCATAGACTTTACGAACTCAGAAGTGGCATCAAATCTATCTTCCAAACTTGGAAGAGGTCATTTTCAAAGGCGGTTAGTCATAACCGTCTTTAATTAGGGCATTTTTAAAGGTGGCTCTACCCTAAATCGCCTTTAATTATCCCTAATGAAAAGTGATTAATCAAAAACCGCCTTCAAATGCAATTTTACTGCCATTAAATACATATGCAGGGTCTGAATCAACATTTCCAAGTTCAGAAGTAGTTATCTAAGGTGGTTCTATGTGAAAATTTTAAAACCGCCTTCCATTTCCTCCTTTAATAGAAGGCTCTCTACTAGTGCAAAGACCTGCTTTGAAATTTGAAACGCTAGGTGCCTTGCACATTTATAACAATGCGTGCAATCAATAAGTATATGAACAACTCCCGTTAAATGATAATTATCATTCATTACATATTCCATATAAAATCAAACAAACTTTGTTCAAACAAATCGTCAAACTCTGTACAACCCACTCTAGTCACCCGATTTTCTCACGAAAAATAACACCAATAAAGAAGGTATGGAGGCACCATTTAACAATGTTCTGAAAGGATATCGTTGTTGATACTCTAGGGCGAGTTGCGTCAAAGTCATTCATAGACCTCCGTAGCATGAAAGAAATGGTATCAAATTTTGTTTGTGCATAAAATAAACAGAAAAATCGCACAAACAAAATTTGATAACCGTACTGCATATAATACATGTAGAGGACTGAGGTCAGATAAGATAGCATAAATAATAGTCTGATTCTCTCCTTTTTGGTTGCTATCTTTTGGCGAGGAGGAAAAGGGTGATTTTACAACCCTGATGGATGACTTTTGGAGTTGATTAATGAAATTAAAGTGCTGTCTCATTCCCTTCGTGCTGCAACACGGTTTTATTTGTGAATACAACTGTACGTTTAAGATAGTGACATTACGGATTTTCCAAAGACTTGTGCACTAGTTGTACGTTCTTAATAATTTTTGGTTAAGATTAAACATTGTTTCCATTAAACTTTTGACTTTGTACAAAATGTGATGAAGTAATACGATAACGATGTTATAGGGCCTGATATGGTCACGAAAAGCTCAATCCACATGCATTGAACAAAAAATATGATAACTCTCGCTCTCATAATTTCTTTATTCCAACATTATGTTTGATGAGAAAATAAATCATACTAATATTTAAGGAGAAGTACTTATTGATAGTTTGTTTTTAGTGTTTATAAGGAACTTCTTCACAGAAGAAGATTTATCAGAATTTGACTGAGAAAATAGTTAAAATGTACCCGCTTTTAATAGAAATTCAAAAATTGACATTTCACTTTTAAATTTGTTCCTTAAAAAAACATTTTTTTCCATTTATTTTTCAAAGATTCTTTCAACAAAATTTAGGTACAATATGTTAAATCAGAAAGGTATCTAACCCACTTGTAATTGAAAAATACATTTTTAGAGCATAAACATAAAAATTATTGCAAAATCTTGGAAAACACCGTTTTTCATAAGCTTATAGGAAGACGGATTTAATTAGGATTAAAAAAAATAAAAGGTTTTAGTTGCAATGGTAAAATTTTATTGTGCAACGTATAGTAGTTATAAGGTTTATGACCTGATTAAAGTAATCCAGAAATTTTATCTTCATTTCTTCTAATTTTTTATTTAAATATTGGGTTTTCCATGACTTTTGGAAAGAACTTCTTTCAAGAGACGGGCTCAAAATTTAATATCTGTATAAGATAAATTTAAAAATTAAAATTAAAAAGTGAGTTTTAAATAAAAGTGAATATCATTTTAAATATTTATTCAAATATCAAATTTGCAAACCACTTAAATTAATTGACGGATAGTGTGGACGCAATATCCCTTAGATGGATGCATGTGAAATAGACATGGTTGGATCCCTATAATATGGGCCTCTCAATGTCAAGGCTTTCCAGAATGGACTCACAATCTGCTCTCCAGATGTTTTCACGCGTCTCTACTATTCTAATCCATGGCACCCATCTTCTCTACGTATACATGCACATAATTTATCTTACACATAATTAAATCTTAAATATGAAATTAAGAGAAAAGTGTCTTTAAAACTCTACCATTTCACGTAAGTGTCAATATAACCTTTCAGTGTTTGAAAATGCTAATATAACTCGACCTAGTTGACATAAGTGCAAAACAACCCATTCCGATCAATTTTAGTCGGTATTTAGTGAAATTACTATTTTACCCCTCTAATTTTTTTTAAAAAAATCAATAAAAATTGTGAAATGGCATTGATCCCCATATTTCTCTATTTCCCCTATTTTCTCCATTTCCTCTCCTTTCCCCCTTTCTTCCGCCGATGCTAGTTTTTTCCATTCCCCCATTCTTCTCCCCTTTCTTCTTCGTCAACTTCACATCCGCCTCCTTTGTCCTAGTTCCGATGACGTCACTGACAAGATTCTTTGCTAGATTCTGGTCAAGTGAGCCAAGATCGAACAGGAGGTACTTCGCGGGCTTTCCCACACCAAACGGGTTGAACCTGTAGTTGCCAACGAGGGTTTTATCGAGATACTCCGGTGAGACGTGGAGGAGGCGCCATTGATGAGAGGTAGAGGAGGCACCTTTCACGAGAGGCGGGGGAGGCACCGTTCAGAGTTATGGTTGTTTGTGGCGGGCTTTGGTCATTCAGGGTGGGATTTGGCCGTTTGGAGCTAGGATTTGGGGTGGGCTTTGGCCGACACTATGGTTGGGCTGGGTTGGAACTAGGGTTTGGATCAGGAAGGGATCAATGGAGAGGGTGGTGGTGGTGGCGAAGGTGGCTGATTGGAGGTGGAGGTGGCGGTGGCGGTGGAGGATCTGGGGTGGCTAGTTGGAGGTGGTGGTGGCCTGGCTGGAGGTGGTAGTGGTGGCTAGCTAGAGGTGGTAGTGGTGTCCTGGCGATGGAATTGGTGGTGGTCGCCTGGTGGTGAGGTGGTGGTGGTGGCCTGAGGGAAAAAATGTCCTATCACTTCTAGGTTTTAGGTTAAGGGGCATTTAAGTCATTTTATATGTGGTCAATGTCGGTCAACGTCTGAAATAGTGTATTGGGCTTATATTGGAACTTATGTCAACTAGTTAGGGATGTTTTTGCACTAAAAATTATCTGAGAGTTATATTGGCACTTACTAAAGTAGGTAGAGTTATATTGGTATATATCCCTATAATTAATACTAGAAATTGTGCATTTATGCCCCCTAATTCTTTGGTTTGTGCATGCATACCTCCTAATTTTTTGAAAGTGCATTTTTACCCCTAGTGTCATCTAAAAAATTGGTCAGCTTTGATCATTGTTGGATTAAAAGAAAATAATTATTTTGCCCTTTCAAAATAAAACCCTCATCTTCATTTCTCAACATCAACCCCAACCCCAACCCCAACTGATTCCCTTGCTAATTCCTTCATCTTCATTTTGAAGGACATATTCATTTCCCTTCTACAGAATGCAATCATTTTTTGATTTGAGCGTCATCGTATCCGCGTGAGGCCAGACCTGATTGATTAAGGGATGGGATTAGGGATTAGCATAGGTCTAGGAACCGACCTAGACTCACAACATCTAGCCCCGTTGGGTCGAGTATGGGTCCCAACAAATTTAAGTCTGGGTCTAGATTTTTAAAAACGGATATGGGTCCAGGCCTAAAATATTAAGACTCAAACCCGACCTGTAGACCCATGTAACCCTACCTATATATATATGTATGTGTGTATGTATGTGTGTATGTATATGTATGAATACATATAAATTTACCCTAATTTCTAAATTACTTTCATGTTCTCTCTATATTTTTATTTTTAATTCAACAAATAATGTCATGTATATTTTTTCTTGAAGAATTAAGTCATGTGCATATTGAACTTGAATTATTTGTTTTTAAGATAATATATGATGGAGATGTCAAGATAACTACCACCATAAATGAAGGCATTCCATGACTTGATCAAACATTCAAGGGTTATGTTCGGGATCCTCTAAGTGACATGGATGGACCGATGACAAGGTCAACAACGAAGCTTAGAGGTGCAACATTGAATGATTTGATTGATCAACTTCATGATGAACAACTCAAGATCAAATCGGCTACGGCTTGGATTAATTTTTCAAGCTTGGAGATTAACTGAAGACTTCGTGAAGAACACTATACTCTTTTTCCCACTGGGTTTTTTAATGAGGTAGTGTGATCTTTGTAAATTGTTGTAAAATTATTTCAGTTTGGGTTATTTGGACTGTAAGCTCGACCATGTGGGCTTTTGAGGGCTGAATTTTGAAATTACAACCCATTAGGGTTTAGAATATTCAGTTTTATTCTAATTAGACTTAGATTTGGTAAGATTAGATAAGGTAATATTCTTCAAGATTACTTCTTGAAGAATTCGACCAGATTACCATAAATTACCACTTATTTTAGGTATTTTAGTTAGATATGGTTTTAGCTTCTTAAAGCTACCATAAATCGATTCAATTTCCATATGTGATTAGGGTTTATGGCTGAGACTAACCCTATAAATAGGGGGGATGTCCAACAAAATTTTAAAACCTTTTAATAATCATATATTCAAAAAAATTGAGCTATACTCATTGCTTGCGAGCGTCTTCATTGTTTCTTAATCCTGCGGGTTAATTAAGTGTCAATACCTTTGATTTGTGAACTAATCCTGTGGGATAGTTAGCTTCACTTATCTTGAGAATTGAGCAATCTCGAGGGCTAGTTGATCAATTTTCGTGCAGCTATATTAGGGTTTGCGAAATCCCTTGTTTAGTCAAAAATATAAAATTCTACAATCTAGAGTCTTCGCAAGGAGATTCATATCAATATATATTTTATGTGGTGCAGAAAAAAATTGAATGTTAGACCCATTAGGACCCGTTTTGTACCCAAGACCCGTTTAGACCCATCGAGTTTGGGTCTAAATTTTTCAAACCTTACTTGATCGAGTTTAACTTAATTTTTAGGGTCGGGTATGGGTCTTATTAGTTCCAACCCAGACCAAAACCATAATCATCACTAGCTGGGAAAGGCGAACTAGCAGCAATGATGAGAGAGACTGATGACGCGAAGGTAAATGGAAAGAGACTGAGCGACGGGGAGGCGAATGGCTAAAGGGTTGGGACTTGCCGACAATGGGTTTGCGCTTGGGAGGGAGGGTTCCGATGATTGAGCTGAGGAGGAAGGGGTTCTGTTGACAATGAGGCTGGGTTGGACATGAAGGGGTTGTGGGTAGGGATGATCATGGGTCGGGTCTGGGTCGGGTCTAATAAGACCAAGACACGACCCGGACCAGT
>JAULKK010013388.1:0-10140 GCA_032355705.1 Rubia peregrina
CAACCCATATCAGACCAATTATTTGGGATCTACACATCAGCGCAATAACCCAACCTCGGCTCTGATGTCATGTTAAATTTTAAGGTATCTTGAGTTTCTATCTTAAGACCAATTGGTACTAAGTGGAGGTGACCCAAGACTTTATATCTTAGTTATTATCTGTGTATGAAACCGATGTGAGATATATCTTCTTACAAACCTATATGGGTAAACCCTCAAGACGGAGGGAGTATATTTCAAGTTTTGGTGGGAGTAAACCTGCGCCGATGTAAATAAACAAACAAGTTTTAGTGGGACAGATGAAGTATATTTCAACACGCCCCTCATGTGCCAACGTGGAAACACACCACGATCCATATCAGGCCAATTATATGGGATCTACACATCGCCGCAATAGCCCAACCTCGGCTATGATGCTATGTTAAATTTTAAGGTATCTTGAGCTTCTATCTTAAAACTAATTGGTACTAAGTGGAGGTGACCCAAGACTTTATATCTTAGTTATTATCCTTGTAAGAAACCGATGTGAGATATATCTTTTAACAAACCTATATGGGTAAACCCGAGGCAACCCACCAACCCAATCCCCGACCCATAATTTTCAATTTCCAATTTGATCCATTACCCATTTAACTCATTACTTATTTTACCCAAACCCACTCGGCTTTAAAAATAGATAGCCCGCTTGATCCACATGTTGCGGATCTATTTTGTCACCCCTAACGCTTTCTATAAAAGGCTTAATCTTGGAAATGCGCTATTTTTTTCTTCAATTATGTAATAATTATTGTAATTTTTAATTTAATTTTTTAAACTTATTTATTATATTTTTAATTAAATATTGTATTTTTCTAGACCATAATTATACTTTAATTTAAAATACAATTTGTAAGTGTTTAAATTATAATATACAACGTTTCGTTAAAAAAGTATAATATATAATTTTAAAAGCATTTTAGTTGTTTAATAAATTATGAAAATATCATATTTTACTAGCCGAACTCTTTAAATTCATCTAAACAATTATTTTATTAATAAATTAACTAAATTAAATTACAGATAAATTAAGAGAATATGAATGAAGTATAAGTTTTGTGCCGTTATCATCTTTGAATAAAAAAATTTATGGTTCCGGTGGTAGAATTGAGGGGGTCGAATTGGTGCGGCCGTCCTGGTTCAGTTTCAGTAGTTACAGGAGTTTTTGCTTCTCCTAAAATTTTTCACTCCGCCCCTGATCTTCTCAGAATTTTTAGGGAGACGACGTTTTATCTTTTATCGGTATAATTTAGCCCCCCTCAAATACAGTTCTAGCTCCGCCACTAGATTGGTTCAAAAGGTTACACTATTCCATTGATTTTGAATACCGTCCCCGTAGGACCATTTTTGCTATTTGTGAGCATTTTCAATCTCCGCACTACATATGGTAATTTGAAAATCTAATGAATCTAATTTGAAAATATATTGTGATAATTCCAACTTTTCAAAGAATTTTTTTGAAAGTTCTCGATGTGCTTTAGTACCATCTCGCAGTTCGTCAAAATAAGGACGTGTGCATTTGTCCTGCTTGCATCAGTGTATGTATCGATTTATATCCATTGTATGTACATTGATTTTTCACGTTAGTCTTCTAGTAACCAAGCTATTAGTAAATATAATTGATATGATTGATTTAGTCAATACATTGTAAGATGTATAGATTTCTCGTAATCCTTCTGTACTTAGCTCTTGTACAATTCACCTATTAGTAGAGCATTAATCCAATGAAACCCCAGGGAGTCAATTACCCTATTCTTATCAAATTACACAAGCAAGATCACTACTAGAGAAGACTCTATTAAAAGCAGCGTTAGAAGGTGAACCGTCATTAATTGAGGTCCAAAATAGGTTCCGAGTTCGGAACTCACTCCCAGATCACCTTTTCCATTTTCTAAATTGATTAAAGGCGGTTCTACTTGTAGAACCACCTTTAATTGAGGGTCCAAGTAGAATCGCCTTTAACTGAGCGTCCAAAATAGGTTCCGAATTCGAAAATGCTATCCCAAGTCACCCTTTTATTTTAAAGGCGGTTCTAATTGTGGAATCGCCTTTATTGGGTTCATTTTTTTGGCCCAATATAATAAAACCCATTAACTTAGGGTTTTATTCCTTCATCTTCACTTCTCTCACCTCCAATATCCTTCACTCCACCGCTGCCTCTCACCCCTCCGCCGTCTCCGCCCCTCCGTCATCTCTCACCTTAGCGTCGCCTATCACCCCTCCATTGCCTCTACCTCTCCATCACCTCTCATCCCCCATTCTTCTCTCACCTCATCGCCGCCCTCGGATGCTCCACCGCTGAAGGCCACCGCCACCGTACTGCTGAAGACGCACGTCGCTAATAACCCTCCGCCGCGTCGATTCTCCGCTTCCCCCCGAAAATCTGTGTTTTTCATGTGCTTGTACAAGCTTTGTTGTGAGGCTTTTGTGAATCGTTTGTTAATCGTTTTCCCACTCCAATCAGTACCTCAAAATAAGTTTCAAACTCAAGACCCCAATTAAAGGCGGTTTTTGAACTGCCTTTGATCGATTTCGATCAAAGACGAGACCAGAGAAAGCACTTTGAAAGTGCCTTCAATGGTCCGATATAACCACCTTTAATGACTCCTTTCTCCACTGATGGATGTATATGAGTATATCTCTTACCGTCACCGTCCTGCGTGCCGATTGGGCTCATTTGGTAAAGCATGGTCCAACTCTTCCTCTTGCCGCATTCGCATCGCTGCAAACTGTGTCACCACGTTCGAGCACCCGCGCCCAGGGTATTGCGTATAAATGACGCGTGCTTCTTCCATTGAAGCCACACTTGGTTGTATTACTATTTTGATCGTCCAAATAATGATACCAGTAACATGTATATCTTCCTTTCTGGGGTTCTATCTAATCAGTCATTCAACCATTCTCCTAATGATATTGGTGGATGTATACAAGTCGAAATTAAGTATTCCCTCTGTCCCAGTTCAACCTGCACACTTTTTGATCAACTTTCTCAAGACATATTTGACCATAAATTTTAACCAGTATATAGATACATATATCATTATGTGAGATATCATTGTATTTCCTTCATGATGTATTTTCTAAACATCAAATTTTAATACACCATTATTAAACATAAATAAAGTTATTGTTGGTCAAACATGGTATGATAAAGTTGACCAAAAAGTATGCAACTTGAATTGGGACAGAGGGAGTATAAAGTTTTCTAATGATATATATATATATATATAAATTTTTATACGTATACCCACCAATAGGGGAAAGAAATTATAATAGTTGCTCCCCAAACAAATCATGCAATTAGGAAATCTAATGATATTACTCAAGTCCATGTGTGAATACAGATGAGGGGGCTTGCGCAGAATCAAGATATTAAAAAGAAAGTGAAAAGAACGGAATATAGATTTAACGTGGTTCACCAATATTTGGCTACCTTCAAAAAACAGGCTCAGATTTTACTATCACAAACGGGTTTACAAAATACAGACTCAAAAGATGAATTTTAGATCAAAACAAATGTCTACGAAACTCACACCTATCACTCTAACTATCCCTCTATTTATAGAATTCAAGTGCACCTCTAGAATATTCTTAATCAGAGTACACAACTCTTGGGATTCCCAAAGATGAAGCATCCCAAGAGATGCCCATACGAATCCAAAATATTTTAAAATCTTATTAATTACTATTTTGAAATTTGAAGAGAAAAATCCAACATGAGGTGCTCTCTCCACATTTTTTATTTTGAAAGGGTGATTTAGGCTAAAATTTATTAAAATATAAATATAAACTAGATTAAATTATATTGTGCCTATCTTGAAAATAAAACAAAATGTACAGAAATAATTTAAATTCTTAAGTTAGTTTCTATTTATTGGTTCATGCTGCTTCTTTGTTTAGAAAAATATTATACTCTCTCTAACATAACTGATCTTAATATTTACCTTATTTTACATATAAAATCTAGATTCCGTCTCTTGAAAATGGTCTTCCATAAATTACGGAAAGACCAAGATTTAAATTGCAAATTAGAAGAAATCAAGATAAAAAATTTGGGTTGCATTAATTGGGAATTTATAATTACTGCACGTTACATAATAAATTTCTAACATTGCAACTAAAACCTTTTACCTTTCTATAATTCTAATTTAACCCCGTCTTTCCATAAGCCTATGGAAAGACGGTCTTTCCCAAGATTTTGACTAAAATCTAGAATATTTCAGAATTAAATGTAAATAAACATAATAAATCATTCAAAACAGTATTATGTACAATATTTTTAAAAATTAAGATAGCTTTTTATTAAAAAATAGAAGTAAATGATCTTTTTAAAATTACATATTTATTTAAATCAAGATAGCGTTTATTTAAAAAATGAAAAAATTAAACATTATATTTTTGTTTAAATTATATTTTTATTTTTATTTTTTATTTTTGAAATAAATGATTTTAAATAAAGTTTATCACCCTTATAATAAAACCGTGGGAAAAGTACAAAAATAACCATATTAAATTGAAAAAGTGCAGATATAACCCTGTATAATCTGAAAGTGTAAAACTAACCCTATATTTTTTTGTCAAATTGTGCAGTTATACCCATTTTGCAAATTTCAGACGTTGTCTGATACAAGTCAGGTGTTGAACAGTAATAAAAAGATATAATTACCTCTTGACTAAAAACTGAAAATGAAATGTCAGTTCTGCCATTTCTTTTTCATCCTTTTCATCTTCTTCATCTTCAAACATCTTCTTCTTCTTCTTCTTCTAATTCATCTCCGCCTCCTCCTCTGCCACCATCGCACCTCTGACGTGCCTCCACCTAAAATCCACCCCTGCCCCGCCACTAGCCTCTACCACCGCTAGCCTTCCCTCCCTCAACCATATCCCTGCCGCTGGAATTACAACTCCGTTACTAATCCCCGTCCAAAACCCCAGCCCAGCCCCACCGCTAGCCTCTGCCACCACTAACCTCCCCCGCCCTCAACCCTACCCCCGTCATCACCAGAATTACAACCCTGCCGCTAATCCTCATATACAAACCAACTCGGCCCCAACCCTACCCCTGACGCGCTCTACCTCTCCCTTACCACACTCCCTCGTGGCCCACCCTCAACTCTAGCCCTAGATGCTACCTCTTCCCCCCACTCTCCACCCTAGCCCCGTCACACTTGTTTGCCACGCTTCACATCACCCCACCACTGCACTCCACCTCACCTCGCCACTAGGCAACCGCTCTGCCGCTCAACCCTAGCCACGTTGGCCTCGATGCAACCTCCACACAAATCCACCGCTGTGTCAGTGGTGGTGGTGGCTATTCAGATCTGACCAACCCTTAGAGCTCTGTCGCACCGTATTTCTGCTGCCTTCACCCCGTCATCCAGTCGCCCCAACCCATCGCACTGTCGCCGAGCCGCAACTGAGAAGGGAGTCGAATATATGCGGGCTGGATGAAATCTGGGTCGGGTTTGGCTTAGAATCAGAGTGTCCCAGAGGTGAAAACCGAGAAAAATGAAAAACAAAATAAAGAAAGGGTTTTGTTAAAAGGTATGGAGGGTATTATTGTCTTTCATTGTTTTTTCATTTTTAAATTTTTAACAGAATGGTAAAATGGTCATTTGTACGATTTCCGGCGAATTTGGTTGTTCACATATCGGTCAACGACATCCAGGGTTATTTTTGCACTTTCAAATTTTACAAGGTCATTTTTCATTTTCGACCAAAACATAGGGTTAAAACACACTTTCCCCCCTCTAAAATCGTGATTCCACTCTAATTAAGTCGTTTGATCCTCCTGCTTAATGAATATTATGAGAACAATTTTTTTAAAACGACGTGGGATCAAGATGAAGCAAGTTAAGAGAATACAGAAATGATCAAACTGTTTTTTCTTTTAAAGGTCAAATATTCTAGATGATTAGTTTTTCATGATAATCTAAAACTCTCTGACATGGGCAATTTAAAGTGCAATGCAAATTAATTCTATCATTAGGATGTCAGAATTAAGTCTAGAAAATGTTAGAGCTAAATGCTCACACAACTTCCAGTTTTTTAGTATGTGAAAAATATAATCTTGAAATTTTTAAAAGTACAATGTACTAAAAATCATCTTAGCAGGCACTTGTAGCCATTTATGTTCTCACTAATTTAGGCGGACACTTGGATATAAATTTACATATTTTGGTCGACCATAAGTATATCTATATTTTTAAAAATTTGAGGATCATAGTTATCATTTTCAAGGAACTGAAGGTTATCTAACCATTTGCTTAATATTTTATTTAAAATATATGAATTCACCGTTTATTAGAGACCCTAAAGGTGATGTTATGGTCTCCGGTTCTTTTCCTTTCTAAAAAAGTTGAGACTCCTTTATAATATTGAGGGAAAGTAAAGAACTAAAGATCGCTTTAGAAAAACTTTATTCTTATTTCATATTAGAAGAAGACTAGTAAAACAAATTTTCAAAGTGAAGATTCGTATTATGGGAGAACCCAGTACAATCCAGTTTGGAATTAGGAAAAGGCTGCATCATTATAAAAGTCAACCCATTTTAATGGATGGGTTAGCCCATAAAAAGTACTACTACCTCCATTAAGTGAATAAAGTAAGTGATTGAAATTGAATTTAGAAATAAAAAGGTAGAATTAACGAATGAAATTGAAGAAGTCTTACCATTAAAGGAAAATGTGCAAAATTCACAAAAATAATTGAAAAGGAAAGTGTGACACATGCAATAAAACAGAGGGAGTAAATGTAAATTCATACGGTATCATAGAAATATGATACAAATGGTATCTCAATAATTTTTTGGGATGCCTTTATCTCATAAAATAAAATATAAATCTTTTACATACGAAGGAATTGTGTTTAAAAATAATTACTCTTATATTTTAACTTGAGATGCAATAATATTTGAAAATACTGTGAGTATCATATCTCTAGGTATGATATAATTAACTCCATCCTGTACTCTCCTTTTTGCTTGAAAATGATACAATTAATTTTCACTTAAATTTATGGGAGATGAAACGAGTGAAATAAATTTAGTTGATACCAATGTAGCAAAAACCATAAACGGCTTCGTTGTGCGGCGATTTTGTAAATTGAGTCCGAAACCGTCATCTATCACATGTTCCGAATTTGGAACCTCGTATCTGTAAGTTAGATGGTCGATGGATAGTTTCCAAACGCCATTACATGACTTGTGGATTAGAACCGCCGTGTAACGGTTATTAATTAATCAACAACCGCTTGTGGAGGACTGACGATTATCAGACAAATTCACAGTGTTTGTTTAGAACAACTGTTATAATTGTTGCCGTCAGACATAGGAAAGTATGTCGGACGCCACTTCCGAGCTTAGAAGGTGATTCTCCTGAATGGTAGTCATCTCCTCGGATTCTCCGTGGTCTTCATTGAAATTTGAAAATTCAAAAATAATAATTTACAAGGCTAGCATAGTTGACTGGCCAAGGTTCCAATTTCGGAAGATATGCCGGATTATTCTACAACTGGAATTTGAAAGAGCTCGCATTGAATTCCTCCAAGTTTCACCCGCTTATAAATAGTGCTTAGAGTCTAAGAATGTGTCCCACTACCTACTTTTGTCTCATGTTTGTTTGATTCTAGCTTGCTATTTTATCTTTTTCAAAAGGTTAGGATTATTAAAAAAAATTGTAATTCATCAATTGACATTAATGATTGATTAAAGTTTATTTTCTAACTACCACTTCATACCCTTGTTGGTATTATTATACAGTGTCGTCTGCAGGTGAGAGACCCTCATTTATGAAAATGCTCAATCCGGCATCCCACTTCACGGAGATCTATATTCTGTCAGGATTCGTGGAGAGATGTCCCGAGCTATGCTTGGGAGACAAGTGGTTCCTGGGTGAAGATGGTGAACATGTTAGTTGTAAATACGTTCTCGGGTTGTGGGGTGCTATACATGGTGCCTTTATAACCTCCATTTGGCCTTTTTTTTCATTTACTAGATGTAAAGGAAAACGACTACTTGTATTTTGAGTATACAAGTGATAGTACTTTAGAAATTGTTATCCATACGAATGTTAAAGGTCTGGATTTTTAGGGAAACCTCTACTTCTTGTTGACCATTTTGTTTCTTTTATTTTCAAGAATACGTACCTCTTTGATTGAAAATAGACAGTAATCACAGTCACAACTTCCAGTACCGGTAGAGATGTCCGTTGTACTTACATAAAAATTGAGCGTGCTTTCTAGGTTTGAAGTACAATTTGTTCGATTTTGGTGTCAGGATTTTTTGTGCACTCTTTTGCTATTTTCTCCGACTACCCGATGCAGCTCTTTCCCATGTATAAGTTTCCACTTCTTGTTATTACAAAACTTCAAGTTGTACATTTTAGGAGGCACTTCTTCGTTCCTTAAGGTAAATGTCCTATTCGTCTTATGGTACTTAAAATGAGTGACCAATACGACAACTTGATAGCCTTCTCCTTGGAATGCATATTAGAGGCCAACATGTGTTGCACAATGGTATAGTCGGGATTAATTTTGACATTATTGATGACATAGTAGAATAACATAGATGTAGTGACTGTGGGCTCGCTAATGTGGCCTCCCACGAGTACCAAACTCCTTAACACCATCTTGAAGAAAATCCTCTGATGTATTGTCAAATATTCAAGCTTATAAGTCTCGAAAGCGTCAGTATCATATATTTATTAAAATACAAGTACCCGAGCTCCATTGGATTCACAATTGGAGGATCTATGTTACCGAGCCGTTTTAACGATGATGTATATTTAGGAGGACCATTTACAACCGTCATATAACAGTCATTGGCGCTATTGTACGTGCAATGTTTTTTTATTTAAAAAATCTAGCACTCATTGTGATAAATGGGGGATTATATCAGCTCCCCCAACTGTTTCAAAATATAGTAAATTTACACATTGTTTTTTATTGAAAAATCAAATAAAAATCAACAAAGTATTGAAAAATCAAATAAAAATCAACAAAAAATTGAAAAATCATCGATTACAACTAACAAAACATCAACAAAGTTTCAATTATCATTTTATATATTAAAAAAACTACAAACATCAACGTGTATCGCCCAAAAGCTAAAAACATCAACTCTCTATAACTTAAACTTCACCCGAAAAATGAAAAGCGTCAATATAAGGGGAAAAACCCTTAAAAACACCTATATCACCATAAAAAAGCTACAAATATCGACTCATATTACCTAAAACTCACCTAGAAAATGAAAATCATCAACATGAGATAGAAAAAACTAAAAATATCAAACCATATAACTCCAAAAAAAACTACAAAACATCGACTCATATCAAATAAAACTCAGTTGAAAAATGAAAAATATCAAGATGAGAGGAAAAGTATAATATGTTGAATATGTTGAATATGAAATTTAATAATATATTATAATAAATAAAATAAATTTCGTTTTTCAAAAATAAAAATAAATGAGAAAGCTTAAAAGTAAATGAGAAAAGTACCAAACGAACGAAAAATAGAAGAAAAAGTAAAAATAAATGGAAAACATGGGCTCTTGCCATCTCCTGACACGGCATCCCCTGACACGGCCATTAATTTGGCTGACAACAAGGGCTCTTGCCCGGCCTCTTAGCAAGAGGCTCTTTTTTTTTAAATAAGTAAGGGGTTATATTTAAGGCTCCCCGTGCCTCTTCAATAGAAGATAAAAATCCCTTAAGAGTTACAACGAAACCTCGAACTATCACTAGACGGATTTACATTTTGAGAGCGTAAGGAGGTATCCAAAAGATAATCTCCCCCAAAAGCCTACCATGTGATTCCATTTCGTAAATCTCCACACCCCGTGTTAATTTAGAAATGGCCAGACGTGGTAGGGTCTTCAATCTCCTGACTGCTGTCTCGGATGAGAAGATCATGTACATCCATAACTCCATTCTAAAGCATTTGACTTCAGAAAATCTCCACCTGCAAAAAGAAAGAGGGTACAACAGTACTTGTTTGGAAGAAAGTGAAAACATTACAAGCAAAGGAGAGTTTGGGATCATATTATATCAAAAGATAGAAAACAGATCATGGTGGGTCAAAACTCACGTTTCTAATATTAGG
>JAULKK010013398.1:0-10140 GCA_032355705.1 Rubia peregrina
CTCAAATGACTTAACTCTTTGGTCTTCATGTAGTCTTCTCTTCTTCCTTTCTCCGGGTCTTCAAAAGTCTTCATAGTTTTCAAAATGGAGTCTTCAAGGTCTTCAAATCTTCGATAATTACCTTGTATCACGAAATTTTCATTATAAGTGATAAAAGCGATAAAGTCGCTCTCAACTCTAATAATAGGAATTCAAGGTAAAATAGAGTACTCGAGGCATAAAAGTCTACCAAAATGAGTACAAAAAATCCCAAAATCACCATAGAAAATGGACACATCAATTGGCAAAATCTCGCTTGCATGATTTGGTTTATTTGATGATTTGGTGTTTAGTGATCATGATTTAATTTGGGAGGTTGTTTCTAAAGCCTCGGGGGCATGTGAGCCTAGCTATGTTACAAGAGCTAGAACCGAGAGAAAGGACAAATGGATGAGTCTTCTTAAACTCTCTTCTAGTTCAATGCGTCAAAGAATATACATTGTTGATGATGATGAAGGTGAGATTGGGGAGATATGGGAAATGATACAGAAGATGACATTGAGTTTAGGGATACAAATGAGGTCCATGAGGATATTTTTGGTGGAGATAATGATGATTTTTCGGATGACTAGAGCTTAGAGCCTTAAATGATATCATAAAAAATTAAGAATTCTTTGATCTAAGTCGTTCAGCTCCTCTTATTACCCTTAAAACTTTGAATTTGGTAATGTGTTGAAAATTTATTTGCCTTTTATAATTTTGTGTTATTAATTAAATTTTTTTTTATTTGCTATGTTGTTTTATTAATGAAATAATCATATTTTATGTTTTGCATGTTCTTTTATCTGAAAAGCGCGCGCTTGCGCTCAGCGCTTCAGTAATTTTTACAGTTAACGCTTCATTGAAATTTTTACTTTTTAAAATCTAGCCACCCTCAGTTCTGACATTTCTTGTTGTGAATCCGACGTCTCTTACTTGTTTAAGCAGCTCTGCATTTTGGTGTGGTTCTACATATGACGTTTAGTTTGTGTTGGAATTTCTCCTCAAAGTCCAAATAGAGTTTGTTTGACTTAGCCTTAATTCTAAATAGGCTACAAGAGTCCAGACCCAATAGATTAGACCTAGAGTTTAAGGGTGGGTGTTAGAATAAATATAACTTGTTAATGCTAGAGCCGCCAAGTTAGTAAGTGAAAAGTTTGTGAGTTTGGGTGCTTGGTTAGGGAGGATAGAAGAGGGTTGAGAGACATAGTGTGTTAAGAGAGATAGAACTTACTTTGTAAAACTCTTATATTTCCTAGTTGATTGGAGTTGTTTGCTGTGGGTTTTTCCCGATTTGGGTTTCCACGTAAATTGGTGTGTTTGTTTTCTGTTGTTTTTTTTATTTTCTCTTGCTTGATATTGTCTTTGGGGATTAATATCCCCAACAGATAACAACTTAAAAGATTTTATTGAGATTAATGCAGGGGATTCCCCCCAACTTAACTCAAATAAATCCAAGAGTAAAAGACTTCAAATTGTTAAATAATGAACAAAACAATAGTCTTAACAATTACTCAGAAACTGAGAAATCTTCTAACTTCTCAGAAATTAAAGAAAATTTTAAAAAATCTCAAAAAGACTAATTCCATTCTTAAAAACTCAAAATCTCAAAACATTACCTTCTTATACTCTCAGGTAGATGATGATTTCTTCAATGTTTCATAGGAACAACCCGAGACCATCACTAAACCTAGAAGATACAATAAGAAAGAGTATACATCAACACCAAGGACCATATCCACAAGGTCCACATTGAACTCTAACAAATTAATTTAAATGATTAATCTCAACATATTATCATGGAATGCTAGGGAAATTGGAAACAACCCTACACATATTAGAATTAAAGATATTAAGAAGAGATTCAAAACTGGCATCATGACAATAATGGAACCAATGCTACAAAATGATTCTATACAAGAAATTGCTAAAAAGTTTGGATATAATTTTTTTATAACATCCCTCAAAATAAAATATGGGTGTTTTGGGACGATTCTGTAAACTTTTTCATACTTAAAAGTGAAGATCAAATCATCCTTTCTAAAATCAATCACTTCTCACTCAAGCGGGGTTGTTTAATAGGTTTCATCTATGCTAAATACACAATTAAAAAAATTACTGTGGAACTCCATTCTGAATTTCATAAACAAACCTCTATGTCTAATTGGAGATTTTAATATTATTGAAAAACAAGAGGAATAAATTGGCCCCTCAACTCCAAATCAAAGAGGAATTAAAAACTTCCAACACTTTATAGCTGATGCAAATCTTTCTACCGTTAATACCTCAAGTAACATATTCACATGGACTGGTATGAGGCCTAAGGGTAGGGTTTGGGAAATATTAGACAGAGCTCTAACAAATCAGCTATGGGATTCAATACTACCTATAACCTTTGCTCAAACTTCAGCAAGAGAACAATCTGACCATTCACCAATAATTTTAAATCTCTCAAATAAATAGGTCCCAACAAAACAAAAAAAATTCAAATTTCAAAACTGCTAGATTTCACAACCAGAGTTCTTAAATCTAATAGAAAACTCCTGGAATATTAACGCCAATCTCACCGAAATGGAAATTTTTTTCTTTCAAACTAAAAAAAAAAACCAAACTAGCCTTAAAGTTATAAAATAAAAATGTTTTTGGAAACATTTTTGATAAAGTTAAATCAGCTGAAGAATTTTTCTTAATTGCAAAATAAAACCTTCAACAAAAGGAAGTCTCTGAAACATCAATAACATATAATAAAGCTAGTACAGAATTAACCTTAACTTTGAAAAACCAAGAAATCTTCTAAAAATAAAAATCAAGGGCTAAATGGCTAAAATAGGAAGATTCTAATACTAAAATTTTCCATCTTCAAGTAAAATCTAAACACAAAAAACAACCCATCTCATCAATTAAAAATGCTAATGGTGACTGGTCACATGAACAAACCTTAATAGGTGCTGAAGTGGTACATTTGTATTTTGATCTTCTATCAGATGAAAATCAAGATCTCTCAGGCATAAATACTGCAGTTTTGCTGGAAAACATACCCACTCCTATAACTCAAAACATTAACAAAGAGCTAATAAAAGCCACATCTCTAGAAGAAATTTTCATAGTTCTAAAAGACATGGACAATGAATATGCTCCTAGACTAGATGGATTGTCAGGACCATTTTACAAACACTGTTGGTTAATAATAAATGATTTTTTCAGTTTAACTTCTATCCCAAAAGTCATTTCAGCCACATTAATCACATCGATCCCAAAAAAGGAGGTATGTGCCTTATTTAATTTTTTTAGATCAATTAGCTTATGTAATTTTATAAACAAGCTTTTCACTAAGCTAAATGCACTCAGACTAAAACCCTTTCTTCAAGAACTAATCTCTTCATAACAAATAACATTCGTTGCTAATAGAGAAATAGTTGATAATATCTTACTCATGCAAGAAATGCCTAATTATATTCATTTGAAACACACCTCTCTTTTGCAGACGATATTGCAATATTCTTTAAATACTCGAAACAAGGAATTAAAAAGTTAACGGGATTCATAAAAATCTATGAAAAATTCTCAGGACAAAAAATAAATTTCGAAAAGTCCTCATATTACATATGAAAATATGCTAATCCAAGAACTGATTCAGTAATCAAAACTAAAATAAAAATGATCTCAGGTTACTACTATTCAAATAATTAGGTAGTATAATTTTCACAGGAAGTAGCAAAAACATTTACTATCAGAGTCTACTGGACTCCGTTAACTTTAAAATTAACTCTTGGCAAAATAAAAACTTAACACAATCTGGTAAACTCATATTAATAAAACATGTTCTATCCATAATTCCTTTACACATCCTCATAGTGCTTAAACCCACTCTATTTACCATGGAAAAACTACACAAAAATGTTTACAAAGTTTTTATGGTATAACCAAGATACAGTAAACGATAAAAGGAAAATTTAGAGAAGTTACAGTAACTTAACTTTTCCTAAAAATGAAAATGGTCTACAATTAAAAGACCTTAACATAATGACAAAAAGTCTTTCCTTAAAATTATGGTGGAATCTCTGACAAGGGAAATCACTCTGGTCTCATTTTATGTGGTCAACTCCGTACAACAAAAAAAAATCTAAATCTTGGAAAACAATGTTAGAAATTCAAGATTTAGCAATCAGTAACTTTTTGGTACAAATTGAAAATGGAGAATCTTCTTTTTAGCATGAAATTTGGACAAAATTAGATCCTCTAACACAGTGTTGGCCCCCAGAAACTGACCCGATCAATCTAGATCTGTCCATAGAAGATTTTCTAAATCATCAGAGCTTTTATGTTTCTCTATTTCTAAACTCCTTCCCAGATTCAGTCATCATCCCATTAAAAACTGAACATAATTTATTTCCTGAACATAAGGATGAATTGATTTGGATAAACACAGAGCATGGACACTTCACTTTAAAATCTTCTTATGAGTTGTAAAGGCATAGAAAAGAAAATTTTCCATCCTTCAAATATTGATGGTCCTCACTGATGGCTGAAAAGATAAGTCTTTGGAATTGGGGATTATTAAACCGCCTAATTGTAATGCCTGATGTTTTAGAGGATTTCAATATGCATTAACCATCAAAATGTTGCTTTTGTAAAAATAGTACAGATAATATTCACCCTATCCTTAATTCATGCTCATTTTCGAGGAAAATCTGGCTACTGGTGAGCAAAAATTTTAAAATCCAACACAGATTATAATGGCTATGTTTTGTAGAGTTGTGATTATATGCAAAACTGACTTATTTTGAGAGTAGGGGGAGACCAACTACTATTTTCCCTTAAAAATAACTCGTGCTTTCAAAATAAACTATTTTTTAAGTATTTTACCAAACACTAAAAAGTATTTTGCTTATCAGCAAAATAGCTTATAAGCTCTGCCATACAGAGCTATTACACTCTAGAACGGATTCTTTTTCTACTGGACAACTGTAGTGGAAAATAAATGTGCTGCTAATATCATTAGAATTATTCCTTGCATTGTATCTTGGTCAATATGGTGTGCTAGAAACAAGTTCATATTTGAGGGTATTAACCCTGATCTAAAATCAATATTTATCCACATTGAATCTGTTAAATGATATGTTATTAGCTCACAAGATAGCAGTTGTATGTGATCTCTCTACTATATACCATGTATAGAACTTTTGCAGGAAACTGAGAATTACGAAGGGACTGGTGGTTGTTTTTAGGTCCCCTTCAAACTGCATCAAACTGAATACTGATGGTTCAGTTTGAGAAATGGCACATTAGACATAGGTTGGATTTTGAGAGATCAGGTTGGAAAACATATCAGATCTGCTTCAAAAATAATCCCCCACTGCACCATCATAGAAGCTGTGTTCCTGGCTGTGTCTCAATGATTTCAAATGGCTGAAACTCAAAGCATCAAAACCCTACACATTGAACCCGATTCACTGATTGTTGTCAAAGTATTGAAAAGAGAATGGAAGATTCCTTGGAGCTGTGTTGAAGTGTTGCGCAAAATTTAGAAGGTAATAGAGAAGATCGATTGCTCAATTACACATATTCCTCGTGAAGCAAACAAAAGAAGCAGACTCGCTAGCAAGACTTGCTACCTTCAATAAGATAAATAACATTTTTTCTTTTGCAGGTCTACCAAAACATATACAAGGACAGATTCAGCTCGATGAAATCAACTTTTCTTATGCAAGGACTAGATAGAATCTTTCCTTACTCTTGTAAACTTAAAGATGTATCTCTTACATTGTAATTCCACGATTTTGCTTTAAGATGTTAGTTTTTATGATTCCTTTGCTCATATAGGTCTTATGTATCGGAATCGAAAAACAAACATCTTCATGAGGTAAGACCATCAAGTCCCCCTCCTTTTGTACCTTTTCTTTTAAATTAATAAACGAATAGGGGTCTGCCAAACCCCAACCATCACAGGTGACTTTTATTTAGAAAAGACTAACGGAGTACCATCGTGCGTTGCACGATATTATTAATTAAAATATTATGATGTACATTTTGTGTCTTACATTTAAATTGAAAGAAAGTTCATTTAAAATTTGAAAGTTTAGTCATCTAAGAAAAATTATATGAATTATGAAGTGAAATAATTAATTTAGTTAGAAAACATTAAATACAATAAAAATTGATTATTTTTTATAATATTTAATTCAATTTTTGAAGTATTTATTTATATGTTGAGATTCATTTTAAATTGTTATCATAATTATGTGTATCTCATTGCAATAAATGAAACTAAATATCAGATGACCTAATTAGTCTCTCTAATTATAAAATGCCCTCATTTAACAGTTAACTGGTCTAAAACAAGACTTTGTCATATATGATAAATAAATAATATGTACACAAATTTCTATCAAAATTACTCTATCATTGAATAAAAAAATCTGAACATTTTATTATTTTAGATTATGTGTTTATTTGGAATTTTTAAATGATATATACACATATAGATATAGTATAAGATATTTATGTTTTTAAATATATTTTTAGAATTTATATATTTTAACAAGTTATGATAATTATATATAGTAAAGAATTAAAATCAGTAACATATTATAATATTAGTATATTATTTTTGGATAACTTGGGGTTAAGTTAGTCAAAATCACTTCAATATCCCTATTTGATCGCATCAAGCTATGTATACAAATTTCTATCAAAAGGACTCTATCATTGAATTAAAAAAATCTGAACATTTTATTATTTCAGATTATGTGTTTATTTGGATTTTTAATGATATATATACACACATATTTAGATATAGTATAAGATATCTATGTTTTTAAATATATTTTTAGAAGTTATGTATTTTAACAAGTTATGATAATTATATATAGTAAAAATCACTAACATGTTATAATATTAGTATGTTATTTTTGGATAAGTTGGGTTTAAGTTAGTCAAAATTACTTCAATATCCCTAGTTGACCTCATCAAGCAAACAATTTCTATTATATGCTGCTTGGAAAAAATCATTAAACATTGAATACAATAAAAACTGATCATTTTTATAATATTTCGTTCAATTTTTTTAAAAAATAATTATTTATATGTTGATATTAATTTTAAAATGTTACCATAATTAAGTGTATCTCATTGAAATAAATGAAATTTAATATCAAATGACCTAATTAGTCTCACTAATTATAAAATGTCCTCATTTAACAGTTAGCTGTGTAAAACAAAACTTTGTTATACATAATAAATAAATAATATGTATACACATTTCTATCAAAAGTAATCTATCATTGAATATAAAATCATAACATTTTGTTATTTCTGATTATGTGATCATTTGAATTTTTCTTAGTGATATATATAGTATGATATATTTATGGTTTTAAATATATTTTTTGAAGTTATATATTTTAATAAGTTATGATTGATTATATATAGTAAAGAATTAAAATCAGTAACATATTATAATATTAGTATGTTAGTTTTGGATAACTTGGGTTTTGGTTAGTCAAAATGACTTCAATATCCTCGGTTGACAACACAAAGAAAACAATTTCTATTATATGTTGCTTGGGAAAATCATTGAAGATTGAATACAATAAAAACTGATTATTTTTATAATATTTTATTCATTTTTTTAAAAATAATTATTTATTTGTTGATATTCATTTTAAAATGTTACCATAATTATGTTTATCTCATTGCAATAAATGAAATTAAATATCAAATGATATAATTAGTCTCACTAATTATAAAATGTCCTCATTTAACAGTTAGCCAGTCTAAAACAAGACTTTGTTATACATAACAAATAAATAATATGTATACTCCCTCCGTCCCAGTTTAAATTGCCCACTTCACTTTATGTCACTATTCAATGTTTAACTTTGACCACATATTTGAATAGATATATAAATAATAATAGTATAATATATGATATTGTTCAATTCGTCCTAACAAGTAGTTTCAAACTATCAACTTTTTATATGCCGTTATTATACGTATGTAAAGATATTAATGGTCAAGCATGTTTCTCGAAGAGCATAATAATTATTACTGTGTAATTTAAGTTGGGATGGAGGGAGTACATATTTCTATCAAAAGTACTCTATCATTGAATTAAAAAATCTGAACATTTTGTTATTTTAGATTATATGTTTATTTGGATTTTTTAATGATATATATATAATAGGAGATATTTATTGTTTTAAATATATTTTTTGAAGTTATTTTTTTATATATACTAAAGAATTAAAATCAGTTACATATTATATTATTAGAATGTTGTTTTTGGACAACTTGAATTTCGGTTAGTCAAAATGACTTCAATATCCCCGGTTGACAGTACCAAGCAAATAATTTCTATTATATGGTGTTTGGGATAATATTAGTATGTTGTTTTTGGACAACTTGAATTTATGTTAGTCAAAATGACTTCAATATCTCCGGTTGACAGTAACAAGCAAACAATTTCTATTATATGGTGCTTGTGATGACTTCAATATCCACGGTTGGCAGTACCAAGCAAACAATTTCTATTATATGGTGTTTGGGAAAAGAGTGATTTTTTTCTTCTTCTGAACTGCTGTATCACCCTCATCTCTTGTTGTTGCAATTTAGAAACTCCATTTATAATCTTCCAGGAATAATGTTAAGAACGTATGAGGATATGAAAAGAAAAAAAGAAAATGTTATTTTTAGGGGATTTGAGCTCCAAACCCACTACTTGTAAGGAATGCCTTCAACCAACTAACCTACATCAAATTTGATTACAATTCACACCAACAAAATATTTTCACTGTTTACATGTATTCAGTAAAATATATCTTTTATTTTTTATTTGTAAAGATACATCAAATTTGATTAAAATTCACACCAACAAAATATTTTCACTGTTTACATGTATTCAGTAAAATATACCCTTTATTTTTTATTTGAAAATATATTTAAAAAAATTAATAATACGGAGTATTAGTCAAACTATCACTATTGAATATTATTATATTTACATAAATTTTGTTTATTTATAAATATTTATAAATTATAAATATTTCTTATTCAAATTTTTATTAATTAGATCATAATTTTAGGGTATTAGTTCATTATTATTAAATAATATTTTTTGTAATTAATAAAATTTTGTGACTGATATGAATAAATCAAAGTTATGAGCGACCATATCATAGTTTTTAGACTTTAGTTCATTATCATCAAATATAATTTTTGATTGGTAACAAATTGTGTGGCTTGTAAGCATTTTTTAAGTTTATAGTTTTAAGTTAAAAGATCATGACTTTTAGGCATTATTATATAATTAAAAAAATTAGTAATAGAAAAGGTTATGTGGCTTATATGAGTGTTTTAGTTCATGGTTTTAAATGATTAGTTCACGTGGTTATTACATTTGTTCATTATTATTAAATATAATTTTAGCAATAAAAAAATGCGTCTGATATGAATTTTTAAACTCATAACTTTAAGTGATTCGATCATTTTTTGTTTTGTTTACATTTTAGGCCTTACTTCATTAATATTAAACTGCCTTTTTCTAAGGAATTGGCCAACTTGTGAGATTGACATGAATTGTTTAATTCATAGCTCAAAATGATTAGATCATAATTTTAATGCGTTAGTTCATTGTTATTAAACAGAACTTTTAGAAATAGACAAAACTGTATGGCTGACATGAATTTTAAAACTTTATTATATTAAGATGTTATAAACTTGATTTTCTTTGTAATGATCAAAATTGTAACACCGATATGCAATTCTGAAGTTCACGATTTTTAATTTGATTAGATCAAAATTTAAAGTATTAGCTCTGAAGACTGAATCACAGTGAAGTGAAGGACTAAAATGTTTGCTATAAGGCCTTGGTTCAAGTCGGTGGTCAAAACACAAGTTTTGTGGTCATTTTGGTTTTAGTTCGTTTAGCTGATTAACTGTTGTATAGGTGTTAGTTAGTAGTTGGTTATAGCTATTTTCTTGTCTGGTATATAGCAGACCAAAACAATTCTTTTCGAGTAGTTGAACCACACAATTTTGATGTGAAGATTGTAAACAATTTTTCTTTCAGCTTCAGTTTTCCCTTTTCAATAATATTGGTTCTTCAGAAATTGTTCATGGTAT
>JAULKK010013408.1:0-10140 GCA_032355705.1 Rubia peregrina
CCTTCATTTTGGATGAATTTAGAATCCCGTGACATATTCGTGCTTAGTCCATATGTGCTTGCCCAGTTTCCTTGAATTGGGGGATGAACTAACTTGATCACTGGTTAAAGTAATATCTCAGACTGTGGTGATGTTTGAAGTTATTTTTGGGTTATTTTCAGACAGATCATGAAGCTCAGAGACGTCACAATGAGGAACTGGTCAAAATGCAAGAGCAATCGTCGATTCGGAGAGAACAGGCAAAACGTGCTACGGAAGAACAGATCCAAGCTCAGCAAAGGCAGACTGAAAAGGAGAGAGCTGAGATTGAAAGAGAAACTTTAAGAGTAAAGGCCATGGCCGAGGCAGAAGGCAGGGCCCATGAGGCAAAACTGACTGAAGACCAGAAGAAGAGGATGCTTCTAGACACGATTAACGGTGAAAAAGACAAGTGGCTTGCTTCTATCAACACCGCCTTCAGTCACATTGAAGGTAGAAAATGATTCAAATAGCACTAGTCATGGAAAACTTATTGAATATGTAGATAAGATTTAAGTACAATAATATTCATTTTTCTTGTATTTTGTTTTCATGAAAAATGCTTCTAAGCTACCTTTTATAGTTTAGACATTAAATTATGGAGTCATGTGTTTCTTCTCTTCTCTTGTACATTATAAGACGAGTGGTTTCCTTTTATTTTAGTAAAAAATGGTGCATGTCAAATGATTGATTTTGTGCATATGTGTTGAATTAGGCTCAATGCACTATCTATGATATTTAAACAAGTGTGTTCTTTTTCCTGATTCTTGACTTGGTGCCATGCAGATCTGATATATTGAGTTTACTATGCCAATTACAGGGGGTTTCCGTGTTTTACTGAATGATAGGGGTAAGCTGGTCATGACTGTTGGAGGAGCTACTGCATTAGCTGCTGGAGTTTATACAACTAGGTAACAGTTGCTCTAGTTCAAGAGAAGATTTGAGAAACTATTTTGAAATATTATTTTGAGCATATGATGCTTACAACTTAATTATGTTTAACTATTCTCCATGACTTTGGATTGATGATAGATGATGCATGATAGATTGGTTGTTATTACTACATGACAGAGGTTAGTGCTTGGTCTTTAACTTTCCACTTGATCATTTTGCTTGTAGGGAAGGTTCCAGAGTATTATGGGGTTATGTCAATAGGATTCTTGGCCAGCCGTCATTGATTCGAGAATCATCCATGTCAAGGTTCCCATGGTCAGGGGTTGTTTCCAGTGGTGCAAATAAAGTATTCAATCAAGGTACAGCTGCCGATGCACAGAGTAAAAACCCCTTGGGAGGTATTGTTCTGCACCCTTCATTGCTGAAAAGAATACAGCAACTTGCTCGGGCTACAGCAAATACCAAACTTCACGAGGCCCCTTTCCGTAATATGCTCTTTTATGGACCTCCTGGAACTGGTAAAACTATGGTTGCCAGGGAGATAGCAAAAAAATCGGTACGCAACCCAAACATCCTTGCCTAGTTGCTTTGAAATTATTATCCAAACTTCACCTTTCTGATCTGATTTTTTTGAAAGCTTTTGATCAGATTTAGTGGGACAATCCTAATAATATTTGAAGGCGTAGATTTTTTTTTCCTGATCAAGTGTGCTTTCTGCAGGGTTTGGATTATGCGATGATGACAGGAGGAGATGTTGCTCCCCTTGGTCCGCAGGCAGTTACGAAAATACATGAAATCTTTGACTGGTCAAAAAAGTCAAAGAAAGGTTTATTGCTTTTCATTGATGAAGCTGATGCTTTCCTGTGCGAGTAAGTTAATAAGACTACTCTTGGTATACATCTTTTATCTAATTCATGAAACATTAGTGAAGCTGAGATAGTAATACTACGATAATTGAAGTCTTTATCCTACCACGTGACTTAAGTCTGAGTCATTTCACTTGAGTCTGAGTCATTTCTCGCCATCTTATTTGGTAGAGATTTGTGGTTTCTTCTGTGTCTAAACATGACATGCCTTTTTCTAGAGTTTCATTAAAATCCTTTTAGGCTTTTCCCTTCACTTTTTAACTCGTACTGGGTCATTTAAGGGTTTTGTACGCACATGCAAATCACCTCAAACGTGTTCTTGCATCTCATATGTTAGAACTGCTACTTTGTTTCTGAAGCGCAAACAGTAGTAGTGCTCGCGTTGAGGCATTAAGCCATTTATACTTTCGGCTGCATCATGTGGAAGTTGTGACCTTTTTTGGAGGCATCTGTTATTCTTTTGGCTTCGTAAACTTGAATCTTGATGGTATTGATAGTGTAGTGGGGAACTCATGCTATTGCTTAATCAACTCGTTTGATGTAGGATAAAAACAGATATGGATATCTCGGCATGCTTTTCCTTGCTAAGTTTTTTTAATCTAACCGTGTACTGCAGGCGCAATAGCATCCACATGAGTGAAGCTCAGCGAAGTGCATTGAATGCTATGCTCTTCAGAACCGGAGACCAGTCAAGGGATGTGGTTCTAGTCCTTGCCACAAACAGACCCAGAGATCTCGACAGTGCCATAGCTGACCGCATTGATGAAGTCATAGAATTCCCCCTGCCCCGAGAGGAGGAGCGTTTCAAACTCCTGAAACTTTACCTGAACAAGTACCTCTCCGGAGAAGGTGAAACCGAAGAAGGCAAGTCAAAGTGGGCTCATTTCTTTAAAAAGGAGCCTCAAAAGATCACTGTGAAAGATGATTTAACAGACGATGTGATCAGAGAGGCTGCTAAAAGAATGGAAGGTTTCTCCGGCCGTGAGATCGCGAAACTCGTGGCTGGGGTCCAGGCATCAGTGTACGGGCGCCCGGACTGCGTTCTGGATTCTCAGCTGTTCAGGGAGATAGTAGATTACAAGATAGCTGAGCATCAGCAAAGGATTAAACTTGCAGCAGAAGGGGGCGATGTCAAAGGTTTGAACGCCCAATAACCTCAAAGTTAGGAAATGTTTGAGATGCTGCTCTCAGGTGCTATACCAGGATATGAGGAGCTAATATGTTGTCCGACATAAATTTTGGAATCAGTACTGATAACTTGTGACCATTGATCATTTTTTTGGATACTAATTTATTGGTCGCCAACCCATTTGTACAACACTAAGATGTAGCAGTGGTTAGTTGTTTTTGTACACCACAGAGACGTTGCAAAGTTGCATGCAATCTCATTTCAGGTTCTATCATGGCAGTCTCTTGCAATAAAGCCACAACTCTGAAATGATTGCAGAATAGACATTGAATTAATTTTAGCAGATATATGCTTCTTGCTTTAAAAGTTGAACAATCCAAGAATACAATTAATTGGGTTAAATGCATTCATTCCCCTAATTCTTTGTTCAGTCTACATATATTCCCAATTTTTTGAAAGTGCATATATATTCCTTGACCGGTAGTGATTGGAAAACTCGTACCCCTACAATCGGAGAACGGGTTGATTCCGAAATTGATCTATAACAAAAAAAATGAAAATATTCCGAATTTCATTTTTGCATTTATATTGACCATTTTACCCTTTTGGACTTTTGAGGCTACCACCCTTAACCCCAGCCCCACTGTCTCTCCACCAAGCACCACCCCTTACCCTACTCCGTCGCCCCACCACCACCTAACCCCCAGCTGGGAGCTTCTCCACCACCCTTAACCCCAGCCCTTGAAGAATATGTATCAGATCTAAGAACAGAGATAAAGTTAAGCCATAGGAAACTCGGAAAATAGAAAAGTAAAGAGCCAAGTAATTGGGGAAAATTTTGCGTGTTTAATTTTGTTACTTAACTTGCTAATTTACAACCCTATATTTAGAGGTACGATCCTAACCAAATCAATTAACAACTAACCCAACTACTAACTAACAGAAAACCAATTAACCGATGCAAGCTGCACAATTTATACTAACTGATGCAAGTTGCACAGTTCATACAAGTTGCAAAACTATATACAGCAAGAAACTAACTTCTACACCCTCCCCTCAAGATGGACATCTACAAGAAAGCATAATCCCATCTTGGACAACAAGGAACGAAATGCAGTGGCTGGAAGTAGGTTGGTGAAACCGTCAGCTAACTGATGATGAGAGAAAACATGCCAATGAAACTAGTAGTGTAAGCATCTCTAACAAAATAGAAGTCGGTCTCAGTATGCTTAGTCCGTTCGCAAAAGATCGGGCTTTCTGTAATCTGAAGAGCATCAATATTGGTTCAATGAAGAGGAATAGGTAAAGAACACTGAATACGGAAATCTCGTAACAAGACAGATATCCATTTCAGCTCTGCGACAGTCATTGCCATACTCATGTACTCCAATTCAGCCGATGACCTAAATATTGGACGTTGCTTCTTGGATTTCCACGAAATAAGAGATGAGCCAAGGAAAACACAGTACCTCATGACTGAACTCCTATTAACTATGCTGGTGGCCCAATCAGCATCGCAAAAGGCTGAAATAGTGAGATCAGTTTGAACCGAAAAGAACAAACCATGATTAGGATAACCTTTAAGATACCTTGCTATGTGTAAATCACCCTGCCAATGATGCTCAGTGGGCAACTGAACAAACTGGCTCAGTTGATGTACTGCAAAGGTAGTATCAGGCCGAGTAAAAATGAGATATAATAATATTCCAATAAGGCGGCGAAAAGGACCTGGATTGTGCAAAACTAGGAATGAATCATTTAAGGATTTCCAATCAGGTAGAGGTGTTGCAGCAGCCGTGGCAGAGACATGGTTAAGATCAATAACAATGTCAGCAATATACTTACGTTGGCTCAGAAAAAAGCCTTCAGGAGAATGAGTCAGTTTCATGCCAAGCAAATATTTTGCCTTGCCTAGATCCTTGATTTTAAATAACTTGTGTAGATATAACTTGAGATCAGAAATAGCTGCTTCATAATCACTTGCTATGAGCACGTCATCTCATACACAATCAAAGCCAGGCTAAAAGAAGTTGTAAACTGCAAGAACAAACAATGATCATTTTTGGATTGAGAAAGACAAAAAAATTGTCAGGTGCTTGGTTAATTCTGCATTCCACTGTCTCGACGCCTGCTTTAAACCATGAAGGGACTTCTTCAGTTTACAAACCTGACCTGGTAAAGCTTTAGTGTAACCTCGGGTGGCTTGAGATATAAGTCATCTTCAATAAAACCATGAAGGGAAGCATTATTTACATCAATTTGATGTATATGCCATGAATTTGATGAAACAATGGACAAGAATAACCTGAGTGTCACTTGCTTTGCTACAGGTGAGAAAGAATCATAATAGTCCTGGCCTTTAATGTGACTAAATCCCTTAGCTACAAGTCAAGCTTTGAATCTCTCTACAGAACCATCCTGATGGTATTTCACTTTGTATACCCACTTAGAGCCTATAGCTCTCTTACCAACAGGAAGATTCACAATCTTCTAGGTGTCATGGGATTCCAAAGCATCCAACTCTAGTTGCATAGCCCTTACCCAATGCATATCCTTACATGCTTGTTTATAAGAATGAGGCTTTGGAACTCTTAACAGGTTGGCTAAAAAGGCTACATGTGCAGGGGAAAAAGGTGGAAATGTATAATTAGCATTAAGAACAAAATCCTATATCCATTGAGATTTAAGTTTTAATCTGGTACTCTGTCTCAAGATGGGTTGCTGTTTTAGTGAATGAGACGAAGTATGATGGATAGATGAAGATGCAGGACTCGGATTGGAACTGATAGGATTAATATGGAAAGCATTTGAGGGACTGTGAGGAGTTGGTGAAAGAGTAAAATGGTGTGATGATCCAGTGTGATTCATGGATGAGGCATATTCTGATTAATTAAATGAAGAATCGGATTGTGAATGATGCAAGTAATTGATCATTTTCATCTTTTTCAAAAGAATTAGACAAGGGACTGTAATCAGCTTTATTAAAGAAATTGTCATTCAGATTAAAGCAATTAAACTGATCACAACAAAGAGGTAATGAGATTGATTCATGTAAATCAGGATTTGTAAAACCTTTCAGTGGCACAAAAGAAGAGAAGTTAAGCATGTATGGGAACACAGACTCTTTAAATTTTACATCTCTACTCTAATCACTTTCTTGTTAACCAAATCAAACAACTTATAAGCTTTATATTAGCTGGATATCCAAGAAAAACACATGGAAAAGCCCTGAAACTAAAATTTTCTTTTATGTGGTAAAACATCTGTAGCATAATGCAAACAACCAAAAAACTTCAGAGAAGATAGATCAGGGGATTTACCATGTAACACTTCATAAGGTGATTTCCAATTTAAAACAGATGTAGGTAATCTGTTTATGACATGAGTAGCTGCCAACACAGAATCTCCCCAGAATTTTGATGGCAAGTTTGACTGAAACATAAAAGATCTTTCTACATGTAAAAGATGCCTATGTTTTCTTCCAACTAATCCATTTTGTAGGGGTGTATAAGGGAATGATTTTTTTAATGTAAAATTCCATTTTTAGAAAACATGTCATGACATTCTTTATTTACAAACTCATATCAATTATCAGATCTTATAATCTTGACTGAGCCTTTAAACGGATTCTTGATCATAGTCAGAAAATCTTTGATGATTTTAGGCACACATGTCTTGGAATTTATCATAAAAATCCTTATAGTTCTAGTAAAATCATCTATTATAGTTAGGAAATAGCTAGATCCATTAATGGTTTTTGTTTTATACGGACCCCATAAATCGATATGAATTATTTCAAAAAGTAAATCATTTGATATTGAAGATTTCTGAAATGGAATTCTAACTTGCTTTGCAAGAGGACACACTGCACATACATCATTCATTTCAGGAACATTTAAATGCTTAAGTACAACTTTAGATGGATGCCCTAGTTTATTGTGTAAATCTCTTAACTCCTTATTAGTAAAAGTCTTAACATGCAAAGAAACAAATGCATTAGCTTTATATTTTTTCATATACCTATTTATTTCTGCAGAATCAAAAGACTTGTTCTCCAAAATGTACAATCCATTGGCCTCAACAGCAATCCCTATGACTGAATTAGTCCTGAGGTTCTGAATGAGACATACATCAGATAAACAAATTAAAATGAATGAAATTTTGTTTTGTCAATTTGCTAACTGAAGGTAGATTAAACTTAAAAGATTTCACATGGAAACGTTCAGATATAGTGATATGTTCATTTAATCGCACATGACCTATTACATCTACTAACACCACTGAGTGATCAGGTAGGTAAATATGTGTTTGATTTTGTGTACATTTCAAGAAGGTAAACATCAAAGGGTTACTGCACATGTGTGAAGAAGCACCGTTGTCAAGTATCCATATATCATTCTTAAAACAAACAGCAGAATTAGCAACATGAGTAAGTAGGCTACCTGCAAAATCACCATAGTGACTGAAGTTGACATGCTCATTGATCTCATTTCCCTTTCCTTTCAGCAGCTTTCCCAGTTCATGCTGCATCTGCATCACATTAGCCAACATACTCTGCTAATTTTCAGCTCCAACAATGGATCTATTCCTAACGTCCAGTGGTGTTTCCTGATCACACACATAATCTTCATTAATTAGAGCTGCATTAGCATATTTTGGATGAGATTTGAAATTTTCTTTCCCTACTGTCCACCACTCAGGATACCAGTGGATCTTGAAGCAGGTATCCTTCGTGTGCCCATTCCTGTGACAATGCACACATTTGAGAGCCTTCTTTGCTTCATAATATTTCTTTCTCTGATTGAACCTTACTGCATTGTTGTTCCCAATTCTTCCAGCCTTAACAAACATGGCAGAATTATCCATAACATTCATATAGCTCATCTGAGTCTCCTTTTGCCTTTCTATCTTTGCAATCATCGAACAAATTTTGCTAGCAGAAGGCAGTGGCTCCATGTTTAAACCCTGATTTATGACAGCATCATATTCCTCATTTACTCCCATTAGGAATTGTTGCAACTTATCTTCACTTTCATTTGCAACAAGACCTGCATAAAATCCACAGATGCAATTGCATTTACAACATATGCATCTCTTCCTTGGTCTTAATAAATCAAATTCATCCCACAATCTCTTCAATCTGGAAAATAATTGATTTACTGAATCATTTCTTCCTTAATAGAGTACATATATCTCTTCAATTGATAGAATAGATTTCCATTGGTTGTTCCAAATATTTCCTTGACTTCTTCCCAAAGCGTTTTTGCATCAATTGCAAACGCAAAACTGCTTGCTATATCTGGATTCATCAAATTGAGAATCCAAGCAAGCAAAGTTGAATTTGCTCTTTCCCAAATTTCATAAATTGGAGAATCCTCCTCAGGTTCAGGAAACTCACCTGTCAAAAATTTCAGTTTGTTCCCTGAGTTCAACGCCGTCATCATGGCACAACTCCATGTCAAGTAGTTTCTCTTAGACAACTTTTCGTGACAATCATCAAGCTTCCATATTCAGAAGCTTGGAAAAATATTAGATCATCCGCCCTGATCTTGACGAAGCTGTCATCATCAGCAATGTACGTAACTCTTTTTCCTCTCTGAACTGCAAATCCGGAATTTACAGAATTCGCGGAAGTGCTCATTGTTTCAAGATCGTGAAATTGATCGTAGATTCAGTGATCAACAACCTGGTGTAGCTCTGATACCATGAAGAATTTGTACCAGATCTAAGATCAGAGCTAAAATTAAGCCTTTGGAAACTCAGAAAATAGAAAAGTAAAGAGCTAAGTAATCGGGGGGGAATTTTGTGTGATTAATTATGTTAACTTAACCTGCTGATTTACAACCCTATATTTATAGGTACGATCCTAACCAAATCAATTAACTAACCCAACTACTAACTAACAGAAAACAATTAACTGATGCAAGTGACACAGTTTATACAAATTGATGCAAGTTGCACAGTTTATACAAGTTGCAAAACTATATACATCAAGAAACTAACTTCTACAGCCCTCTCCACCACCCCTATTTATTATAATAGTTTTTGGCTCTATTATGCAACAATTATAAGAATATCAACAACAAAACAATCAACTAAAGTCACTGAAATAAATTTTAAAAAATCCCATACTTTAGAAGAAAATATTATCTACTCCCTCTCGTTTCTTAAGATTGTCCTTAAATAAAATGACACATTATTTAAGAAAAGTAAAATGAGTGGTGGAAATTGTATTGAGAGAGTAAAAAGTAAATTGAATGGATGAAAATAACTTAAATTTTGTTAAAAGGGGAGGGAGTCATTGTTAAAAAACTAAACAAAAAAAAAGACAGCAATGTTAGGAGACCGAAGGGAGTATGTGATCTTAATATTCTCCATTTTAATTAAAGACAAATTCTTGGAAAATACCGTTTTTCATAGGCACATGGAAAGACGAGTTTGAATTGAAATTATAGAAAGGTGAAAGGTTATAGTTGCAATATCAAAAATTTATTATGCAACATTTATGAGTGATAGGTTTATGACCCGATTAATACAACCCAAAAATGTTGTTTTGATTTTTTCATATTTACAGTTTAAACCTTGGTCTTTCCATAACTTATGGAAAAACCGTCTTTTAAGAGACATACTCTTGATTAAAATTCACAATTTCATATTAAATTAAAAACTTTTTGAAAGTACCTAGCTTTTTAGTAGCATTACAAAGCGTATATAGAAAAAATTAATTACACCTAACTAATACAAACTTTCAAAAGGAAAAGAGAAAGTTGCTATATAAAATATAGGACAAATTATGAAATAAAAATGTAAATTTAAATAAAAATTGGATACAAAGTATTTTAATCCTATACTTAGCGGTTCCTATATTCAACACACAATTCGCATATCTTCTCCCAGGTAACAATAATAAAACAAAGATTACGTCTTTTAAAAGACGAGTTTTTCATAAGTTATGGAAAAATTAAGGTTTAAACTGCAAATTTGTAGAAATCAAGATATAATTTTTGGGTTGCATTAATCGGATCATAAACTTATAACTTTTATATGTTGCACAATAAAATTTTAATATTACAACTAAAATATTATACTATTTTACAACTTATAACTTTTGGTTGTTTTTGTGAATTTGGCACACTTTCCTTTTTTGGTAAGATTTCTTCATTTTCATCCACTCATTCTACTTTTTCCTTTCTAAATTCAATTGCATCCACTCATTTCATTCACCTAAATCCA
>JAULKK010013418.1:0-19976 GCA_032355705.1 Rubia peregrina
AATGGCTTTTCTAGTGTAACCATGCAAATTGACTAGATTTCGTTCAGAACTAGGAAGAGCTATGGTCCGGCCCGACAGAGGGTTTAATAGGAAATTACCACCTGATATATTAAACACTAGAAGGCACCCAAACCGAACCTTGATGAATTTCATTCCTCTGACCTGAGGGAGATGTAACTTCATTCAAACCTTTCTCATTGTAAAGGAATGAAAATCCTAGTCATCACTGTCTGCTTCCCTTGGAATCATGAGAAGAGGGATGTTGCGATGCTTGGACAAAACCCTCCCACATCGCCTCTGACACTCATGAAATTTGAGAGAAGAAGGAGTCGTTGTGCTATAGAGATCACCAAATTGGATGGGAGAGTTGACTACTCAGTTTTTTATTCTTCATGTTCGTAGCTATGAATGGAAAATTGCAAAGCTTGGAAATGAATTTTTTTAATTTGCGGTTGGAGTGGGATAGATGAAGCAAAGTGTCTGTTACACTTATATTCGTCAATTTTTTGAATTCACTACAAACGTAGAAAAAATAAAATGAGAGTCGTCTCGGTCAGATAAAAATTTGTAATCATTAAACCGTGTGTTAATTTACTTGAAAATCTAACCTTGATAAACGTAACACCTAAATCAAAGTAATATCAACATAGTTGATAGGACCTCTTTACTACATATGGAAACCTCTAATAATTTTGAATACAGTTAATCAGAAACACAGTCCTAAGAATCGCACATTAGTTACATTTTTTCATTTTCCAGAACAGTTATTCTTGATATTTCCCAGAATAGTTATTCTTGATATTTCCCAGAACAATTATTCTTGATATTTCCCATAGCCAAATTCCTACAAATTCCGCTACTATATAAGTTATAACATGGAAATTATTTTTTGGAAAAGACCCCCGTTCTAAACCTTTCTACTGTCTTCTTACTTCCACATTTTGAACATTTCTTCCAATACGTACAAAAACATGACACAGCAAATAAATGAATGTTCAAGGCTGAGTGACGATCATTTGGTCGACATTGTAGTTAACCATATGCAATTTCATGGCAATAAGAGGCGTCTACCATTCGTGGCGTGCGACTATTAGTAGGAAATATTTCAAGGGACGCAACCATCCTCTGCTAAGGACTCCAGAAGAAGTTGATGATGAAGATATGATTTTTTTCTTTCTGATCAAAATGAAGGTATGTATAATGCTACATCTCCTAGAGCTAAGGGGGAAGAAAGTGCATAGGGGTTAAATTGGGTTGGTTACTGGTTTTCAATTTTTCGGGTGATGTATTTTTGTTCAACCCTTTTTCTACTACAAAAATTCATCTTCCAACGTTATAGAACCGTCTTACTGATGAGAGTGGCTATGCTAGGAAAGCGGTTTATTAGTGAATCTAGCATCGTCTTCAAGTTTTCATCTTATGGTGGTTTCACATATGGTAGATTGGGTCTGTGTAGATCTAGGGATAACACTTGGATTTATGTTTAACCAGTTGTTTATTTTTCGACGTCAGTTACCATGATGGTGGATTTAATAGAGTCTTCCCTACTGAGGAAGGGATTTGGTATTGTGATCCACTTGGTACAAATTTTGATGAGGTTCAGGTCTTGATTGGTGAGATTTTCCCGTGCACTATGATGTTGACATTGCAGAGAACCATTTAGTAGAAACATCGAACGAGAGGCTTCTTTTAATTTGGGGTGTCCATGATATAATATCAGCCAAATTTCAAATATATGAAATAGATGTGACAAACATGCAGGGTATAAGAATTGGGAGTTTGGGGAAAGACGCACTATTTTTAGGTAACAATGTGCGATTCATGGCAGCGACGTCTTCAGCTCCGGAAGAAAAATTGAAACCCAATTGCGTGTACCTCACAGGTGCATCTATGATGATTCATTGTTTGGGCACAAAAGCCATTTCTTATGCAATGACTTTTGAGATTTAAGGGTCTAGAATAGAACCTTTAGATGATAGTAACCCTGATTCTTCAATAGATGGGTTTGAATCATTGTGGATTGTGCTATCTTATGATTAGATTCTTGTTTCAAAATATTAATAGTGAAAAATTACAAGCCTCGTTGTTGAAGTATTTTCAAGTTCATATGTTGAGGCTTATGTTATCCACATTGTGTTTTAGTTGGTATGAATTGATGTTCTTAATTTTGGGAAAATTCACATTGTCACATTAAATTTTAGGTCTCATTATTATAGGTATTGTACAAATGTAATCTCAATACGTTTAATTAATTTATAGAACATGCATATGTTTGTTGTTTTTTCACAATTATAAAAAAAATCGATACTAGTAATTAATGTTCGGTTGTACAGTTTTCCAATATCCAAAGTGTAACTACATTTGAACTATGAACAAATTTATAGTATATATTAAAAGAGCCCATTTTTTCCACATATCGGTTGCGTTGTTTTCAACATCAGCTTCATGAAAAAATAATTTTTTTTTGTTAATTAACCAAATCTATCTAATATGAAGTTTATCTTTCCACTTCCCCACACAAGTCTCAATAATAATATTCTCCTAATATAATGAGACGTTTCATTTATCTCCCCAATGAGTCAACTGCTAAAAGTCAAAATGTGCAGATTGAAATGGAACAAAGTAAGTACTCCATTACATTTTGTCAGGTTTTTCTTTTCCGGATTTAGATATTTGCACGTACGTCCCAATTATTTGTATTTTTCTTCATTCATCTAAATCTCAAGCAATTTTTTTTGCCGATATGTCTTAATGAATCCAAAAATTCAAAACACTTCCTTACATCGATAGTCCTATAAAAACCCAAAATGAAATTCTATAAATGGGATAGATTCAAACAAACCTTTTAAACTAAAAATAATGCAGACGAAAAGGTCATATATTGTCTCGCTTGCATCCACCACCCTTTTTTTGAATACTTGTTTTATCACATCATTTATAATAGCAATTGGTGAAGGCGAAAATGAATCACCATCTTCCACCTCTGTCAGTCTTGAATTAAACCCCCTGTCAGGACCTGAATGACTTTTCTCGTTGATATGGGAAACATCTTTCAAAAATTCGGCGCAGCCTATTAAAATGACCCTCTTGAATTAATGTATGCAATATCCAAAGCATATTTTTAATCTATGAAGGGAAAAAACCAAATTACCATTAACATCATATGATGTTATGAATTAATTTTTAGACATACATCGATATATCAACTGTTCTGAAATAAGAAATCAATGTAGAAAAATGAAGCACATAGTCACAAGTGTGAACATCATGATGCATAACAACAACCACATTATAAATTCCAAGAAGCGCATCTCACTGAAATAAAATATGGACACCCGCTTATAATTCAATATACCTAGTTCAGAAAATTAAAGGAACTATTACACGTTAACTGATATAACCAATTGAAGATGTATAATGATACCCAGAATTTAGAAATTTATAAGATAAAAACAAAATCATTAATCGCATTCTAAAAAAAAAAATCAAAACCATCAGTAATACATACAAGAAAAATCTTCATTGTTAGACACATGAACTTCGTCAAACAAAGCATGTACGTTAACGTACTAGATCATTAAGAAATATAGTGAGTTAGAATGCTTAACATTTTTCGTTTAATTCAAAATACACATGGTGATGAGTGGGGGAATGCATATTCTCCCCTAACCTTAACAAAAAAAAAATACAAGAGTGAGTTCCCTAGATATAGAGAGAATATAAGTCCAAGCTAAATGTTGGATCCTATAATTGAAATTAGAGTCATAATAGTTGAAAATAAGGGTAGTGAATGGAGGTGTTTCCACTATAAAAACTCCACCCCACGTGTCAAATTTACAATGGTCATACCTCCACTTAAACCCTTATTTAACAATCCCAAAAAGGGAACAAATTACTTAACATACAGGGTTGTCAAATATGTGTAAATACATCATCCAATTTCTTTCTCAATGTGAAAGAATATCATATCCAAATGTTAAAAACACTTATATTAACAATTTTTGGAGAAAAATTAACAAATATATTGCCGAGTATATTAAAATTTTGATTAATTTACTTTAAAATTTAATTCCCCCAATTTTTTTTAAAATTAATTAGAAACTTACTCAATGGGTCCGGCTAGATGAAGGGATCATATATGCAGATGATGGAGTAGTGCACGATGTGGATATTTTATGGTAATGATTTCGTAGGAGAAAAAATGTTTGTAAATGTGTGTTCAAGATGATACAAAATCGGGACTAACTGCTGTGCGGATTTTAGGATTGTGTTTTTATTTATCGATATTGAATAATAATAGAGGTTTCTGTAAGTAGGAATGAGGTTCCTGTGAATTATGTTGATGTTACTTCCATTTTGGTTCTATATTTTTCGAAGTCCGCTTTTAGATTTTATTTTTAACCAAATTAACAACCGGTACATTCGTAACAAATTTTTATCCATCTTAGAACAAGACTATTCATTTTCATGTTGCTATATATACGGCTAGTGACTTGGAGCATCCACAATGGTAGTGAAGTTAAGGAGCACTTCTTAAGTGCCAAACCATGTATTTTGATAAAAACTAAGTACGAGCCAACTAACAACAGTGGACCGCCTTAAATAAGAATTGTTTTTATTTTCAATTATAATTAATTAAAAAGACAAAAAAGTTGTTTATCATTGATTGATTGTTATTTCAAAAATAAAGAGGTACCAACTCCTTATTAAGGAGTGGTTATTAAAACTCCACAATGATACTCCTTGAATAAGGAGTGCTGCTTAATAATAAAAGTGCAGTTAAAGAGCAACCATTGTGGATGCTCTTAAATTAGTTGCATGAATGTAACAGACACTTCGTTTTGTCTACCAAACTCCTTTTGGAAATCCATTGAATATAACCTATGACCTCTGAGATTTTTCATTCATCTCTTGAAAAATGAAGAATAGATATTTGTCTTGTCCCAGGGACAATTCAGTGATTGCCATAGCACTACGTCTCCTTTTGCTCTCAAATCTCATGAGTGTGAGAGGCGGTGTGAGTGTGAGAGGGGTTAGTTCACTAATTCTCATGTAATCTGCGTGTTGTTACTGAAGAAGACGTATGTAGTGGATATTGGGTTTGGTTTACGCATTTAGCACAAGAGATATAGTTTTTATATACTGTTGGCTCCTCATCCGAAATGTGTTTCATGCTTGCAGAATAATCCATGACTAAAATGTAAGCGGACTAAAACAAGGCTTGGTTGAAAAAAGAGTTAAAATCATACTAATGATTATGAATTCAACCCCGTATTAATCGTTAGTCTGAATTGAATTTTTTTAATGATTATGAATTCAACCCCGTATTAATCGTTAGTCTGAATTGAATTTTTTTAAAAAAATATTTATGTTTTATCACTCATCTTCAATCTCGTATTAATCGTTGTCATGTGTTAAAATTATGATATATATTTAGTGCAACGTATTTCCACAAATGTAGTAGTATTGAGATTTTTTTCCAACATAAATATTTGAATTGCACACGTTTAATAATTTGTATAAAAAAATTACCTAGTAATTTTAATAATTTTAGAGATATGTATGTTTTTTTTAAAAAAAGTATAATTATATACATATGACTTAAATGATTTAATTCATATTTTCATTGTAGATAATTTCTAAATTAAAATATTTAATTCATATTTACATTGAAAATATTAGTTTAGTTAAGGCATTAGTCATGTTACGTGTGAATTGAAAAGAGAAGAAGAATTTCAAACCGGAGGGAAAATGTATATTAATTTTTTGGAGGGAGGTTGAAATCATGTGAAATACTAATTAATGAAGAAACCAAATTTACTATGAGAGAAATTGTTAATTTGTATAATATCTAGGCAGCATTAGTTTTTATTGTTTTATCAAATACTCAACCATTATACAACATTTTGTGGGAATCTAATTATGTTAACGAGTTTTCATGGGTACCCGTTAGAAAAAATCTGTTAAAATGTAATATAATACAACATATATTAATGCTTTAATTCGTAGTGGTTAAAATCTAATAAGTTTCATATTTGAGTATTACTAATCACAAATTGATATGTAATAAAATATGTCATTTCTAAAGACGGATTAACTTCAATAAAGTAGTACATGAAAATTGCAATCCTAAACTACAGAGCATTAAATAAACAATTAAGAGAAGTTACTAATAAAATATTATTGTACTAAGTATTTAGTTGTAGTATAGACGATGAAAGAAAGCTGAAGCAGCAGCGGCAACATGCATATTTTTGTGAAAACCCGAACTGTGAAGACCCTAACCCTTGAGATTGAGTTGAGAAATACCATCGATAATATCGAGACTAAGCTCCAAGACAAAGAAGGAATTACGCAAGACCAACTGAGGTTGATCTTCGACGGGAACCATCTTGAGGATGGTCATACCCTCGCTGACAAGAACATCTAGTAAGAGTCAACGTTTCATATGTTGTTGAGGCTTACGGGTGGAATCATCGAGCCTACTTTGATGCAAATGGCTAGGAAGTACTAGCAGGATAAGATTATCTTCCGCAAGTGCTATGCTCGCCTTCATCCCCGTGCCGTCAACTTTGGGGAAGAAGAAGTGTGGCCAAAACAACCAGTTGAGGCCAAAGAAGAAGATCAAGTAGATGGATGCATCAAACTACACAGACTTTTTACGGAATATTGAAATTGTTCTTATAGTCTATTATTAGTTCCCCATTTGTTCTGTTAGGAATGTTGAACCGTTACAAGTTTTTTTTAAAATTTTGGAGATGTGATTAAGAAAAAATACTTCACTATATTTAGTTTTTATATACAACATTGTATACTTATTCTTTTTTAAATTTAAAATGTTTTACAAACACAGGAACATCCGCAAACATCACATAGTTATTCATTAACCGGGCGGAATAGGTTGTAGGCAACATACATCAAACAGATTATTTGTAAAGGACAAGTACAAATGACCTTGCTATACTAACCGAACCTAAACATTCTATACAACCATGGAATCTGCCCCGTTATCTCTATTCTCATCCTCCTAGCACCCTATTTCATGGTCCAGCACATCTCCCGCTTTCCCGGCTTACCATTCTGATATGTCAATCAGTTTGAATTACAAGGGCATTTATAATTAATATTGGTTGTGCAACATGTATACTTTTGGGAATTGGGCCTTGAAAAAGGGCCAAACTAGGGCAAAAAACTCTAGCAGCCGAAAATGGCACGGGCCATGAAATTGGGAGTGTTGTACCAGCTAGGGGCCAACACAGCCAATGTCTCCTGGCACGACTGTTTTGAACTGGTGTTGATAGGATCCAGGTGGCCTGGTAAAGAACATACCGGTTGGTGCGTCCCGTCGGCTGGTCCTCCATTTTTAATTTTCGGATGCTTGTGCCCAACATCGTTTGGCTCAGGACGTGGGCTAGAAGCATTTTTTGATCATTTGAACGATGCAAGCCATGTGAATTCTTGTGGACCGTCAGTTGGGAGTCATTTTCTGAGCAAAATAGTGGTGCATCTCTGTTATTATTTGCACCCTGTAGGTTGGTCTACGAATATTGGAATTGAAACGACACGGGTTGTGTAAAAGGGCGCAGTTTGTATCCATACTTAGTCTCACAAGAGTTTGGGTAGCACATGCCGCATTGCACCAGGCAACTCATGACAAGAGGCTGTAGCATAGCCGTGCTGGAGGGCACGGTCCTATCGGGTGCCTCTGGCCCAGCTGTGCAGCCTGGTACCCGGTATGTTTTGGCCGACTGGTGCCGGCCCATCTATTGGTGCCTACCATCTGGTACCGACATTCATGCTGATTGATGTCGTTGTTCCATCTTGAGAATGTTGAACTTGGACTACGTCTTTTCTGGCTCAATTCCATCTACTACCAAGTTTTTAGGTTAATTGCCTTCTATCTACTACCATCCTTGCGAATGGCTCTCAACTACTACCATTCTTGCGATTGGCTCCCATCTTTTACCATCCTTGCTAATGACCTTAAAATATCTACTACCACTCTTATGGATGGCCTTCAAAACCTTTATGCATGCGTTAACCAATGTATTCGGCATACTTCTTATGATATTTTCTTTGGTTAATTGCTAGTTTTAGTTAGGTTGAAATGACAAAGGGTTTAGATGACAATTACTTGTTTCCTTGTCTTAATCTTGAGTTTTGTAGATTTAATTGAAGCTAATGGACATTTTGTATTCATGGGCACCTAGATTCTCCTTTGTGATCTTACAAGTAGGTTGGTTGTGAGTACTTTTTCATCATCATTTTGTAGAAGGCCATATGCGAGGGTGATAGAAGATATTTGAAGGTTATTCGCAATAATGGTAGAAGATATCGAAGGCCATTCATGAGGATGGTAGTAAATTGAAGGCTATGGACTCCAAAGCGTAGTATTAAATGGAACTGAGCTAACAAAAGGTGGATTTGAAGTTCAAAAATGCTAAGAACGGAAGGAGGTGCCAACTGGTCGAACGACTGGAACGAGTCATGCACGAGCCTAGCATCAGCCATGCAAAGTGGCTAGCACGGGCCGTGCAAATTTACACGGGTCATACAAAGGCCCTTACAGGGGCCATGCTCCTTCGTACAACCCATGGTCCCCATGCCCAAAAGTCACTCCCAAATCGGTTCAGTATGGGAGCGGACTGTTCCGTTTTACACGGATCGCACTGTTCTAGGTTCCAAAAGTGGGTATAAAAAATAGCACAACCCACACCAATTTTTGGACCAAAAAGTCCTTCCAGCGAACGGACCGCGCCAAATGACACAGGGCGCTTAAATCAGAAGTTTTGGATCAAACACCAGGTCACGACCTGTGCAAGTCCGTTTGCCCCACCTTACATGAGACTGCATGACCTGTGTAAATCTATGCATCCTGCCCTGCATGAGGTTACACGGGTTTTGTCGTGGCGCACACCCTGTTTTGTATGAGCCCGCACCCACCGTGCTATTTTCCACTGCCCACACAAATTGCGTCTTCTAGGGGGTTTTGGCCATTTTTAGCCTATGTCAAGGTCCAATTCCCTATCACTAAATATATGGACCTTTGTCTACTAGGGTTTTATTTTATGCCATTTTTTCTTCTTCAAGAGTAGGCTAGAGAGAGAAAATACTCTTCCTTCTCTCTAGGTTCTTTTCCTTTCTTCTCTCTATTTTTATTTTTCCAAAATGTGCTGTATCCAATTAAATACTTGGGTTCAATGTGTATTTAATTAGATTGGGGATTATATTTATATTAATGTATTAATGTTTGTTTTGGGAGTTTCTTACATCTATCTATTTCTATATGTTTTATGATTATTATGTTGGATTTTTCTTTATGTTCTTGTTAATTGCATGATTGTTACACTAAGTTAGCACACATTATAGTATACTTTCATGTAGGTGCAATTATTGATACCCCCGAGGAAGGAAACCTAGATGCACTTGGGGTAACAATAGTCTGGAACCATGTGGGTGTCTGCAAGTAGGTTACCGAGTCAACGTTATGATCGACCATGCACTAGTAAGCCAACGAATGGGTTCGAAGGGTTATGGGTATAGATAGCTAGAGTATAAAATGAGGGTTAGATTTGTAACCCTAGAGCCATCGATGAGGTGCTTCACCCCCTTTGCCCTTTTAGGCCGAGGGAGAAGCATTTGTGGTGTAGTGCCCAGGACGTAATAGCACGAGGATGATTTAGATCTACACAGTAGGTAGGAATGTTGTTACACTACCGTAATTATGGAGGCGTTGCCGATTGAATATTACATGCGCACCCTATCTGACAGGTACGTGGAAGTGTTGACCATCGACCACACCACGTACACAAACACAAGAACAGGTTTATAGTTCTTATATGTGATGAAATCGAGGATGAAATAACATTAATCTTGTAATGGAAATATTTCTAGGTTCTAGTTTATATAGTTTATTCTTCGTTGAATTGCATGCTAGTAGTTTTTAGTGAAAGCCCCCGTCCCCAAGACCTTTTTTACCAACAATAATTATTCGTAACAACTGATTAGATTGACGATTGGGAGGCTGTCGTCGTACCTCTCAAAGTTACTATTTTTAAGCTTTAAAATGCTTTTAACTACAACAAAGTAGATAATGGCAAGTCAAGGTCTTCCATGGAGACAAGGGATTTTTCTAAGCGTTTGCTCATATAATGGTAAATACTATGCTAGATATAGATATATGCATATATAAGCACATAAAGAGGGGCATTTTTTGGGTTGGTTTTTATAATTTATCAAATTAAAGACAAATTAAACTAACAAACCATACAAATCTACGAATTAAGCAACAATCACTAAAATGAGATTAAACACAAATTACGGGATCTTGAGGGCAATTGACTTATACTTCCAAGCCTTCTATCTATCATTGAACATATGACCTATTTAACACTTTTACTACTTGTTGTGAAGATAAATCTTCTATCCTTCTTTGATAGTAGTTTGCAAGAGTGAATTCTACATCTCTCGCTAAACCTCACTAATGACCCATTTAGTCGTTCAACACCTGAAGGTATCCCATTAATGGAATTAAGTACAAAGAATCAACAAGCTTGGTAACACTTATAAACACTACATTGTGTCTAAGCATTGAACCAATTCATGTATTTACACAATATTAGCCATGAACGGTCAACATTCATAAACCTCTCTCATTTTCTACACAAAACAAACATGACAAAGAATTTGACATTATCACATTTATCTAGCATTCATCAAATCATCAACAACATTAGAAGCTCTAACTCATGGTTTTGGATTTCATATCAAATGAAGGGAGAATTTGCTAATTTCTCCAAACCCTAACACATAATCATAAAAGCAATTCATATACTCAAACATCCAATATCATTAATGGATTCAACAACCCAATTCAAGCACAATAAATACAAAATAGCAAAGCACTAACTAGTTTACATATAGATCTCAAGACATGGGCTTGGAAGCCTTAATCAATTGTTCCCAAGGTTATATTTAGCTACTAGAACCCATACTAATTAACAAAAGCAAATCAAACATAAATTCAAGATAAAATTAAGATGGAAAACTAGAGTTTTATGTTCTGGAATCGGGAGAGAAAAGTTTAGGGAGAAAGAAAAAAAAATAGTGAGTGTTTATAGTACAAAAGGTTCAAAAAGTAAGTCTGGGCCGATGACCATCACGACTTGCGACAGTCGCGATGGCCAGAGTCCTATGCCCTTACAAATTTACTTCTTTTTTGTCTAAGTATAGTAGTCTCTTCTTCTCTTCTTTAGGTTTTCAATGTCTTCAAAATGGAGTTTTCATGGTCTTCATGGTATTCAAAATGGAGTCTTCATGGTCTTAAAATCTTCCAACGATTACCTCGTCTCCCAAAATAATTATTAAAAGTGATAAGAGCTTTAAAGTTGCTCTTAACTCTTGTAATAGAATTTCAAGGTAAAATGGAGCATCCAAAGTATAAAAGCATACCAAAATGATTATAGTGGGTCACAAAATCATCATATAAAATGGTCGTATCACAACTCTTCACCAATTGATGACTAAGAAGGATGCGGAACCTAGGCTCATTAGGTGGATACTAATTTTGTGTGAGTTTGACCTTGAAGTGGAAGATAAAAAAGGTTGTGAGAATGTGGTGGCCGACCATCTGAGTAGATTGACAACCCTTTAAAGCCTAAATCTCACAAAGGAAAATAATAGGTTTAACCCATTGGGGAAGAATTTCCCGACAAACAATTGTTGGGGGTGACAATTAGCCAACCTTGGTATTCCCACATATTGAACTACCTTGTCAAGGGGGATTTTCTCCCCTCCTTTACTCAAACAAAAAAGGATAGCTTGGAAAATGATGCAAATGAGTATTTTTGGGACGATCCTTACTTATGGAAATATTGCTTAGATCAAGACATTAGGAGGTGTGTTTCCGAAGATGGGGTGGAACCAATCCTTAAAGTTTGCCATTCTTCTGATGTAGGAGGACATTTCAGGTATAAGAAGACCGCTTAGAGGGTTGCGAAATATGGCATTTATTGTCCAAACATGTTCAAACATACACGAGAGTTCATCCTAGCTTGTGATCTGTGCCAAAAGATGGGCAATATCTCAATCAAAGATGAGATGGCCCAAGTTCTCTCAATGCTGGTTGAGATTTTTGATGTGTGGGGAATGGACTTCATCGGTCCTTTTCCCGAGTCCAGCGGTAATTTTTATATCATTTGGTTGTATATTATATGTCTAAATGGGTTGAGGTCAAAGTGACAAAGAAAAATGATGCTGCAATGGTGATAGGTTTCCTCAAATCCAATATCTTCTCACGGTTCAATATACCCCGAACCATAATTAGTGATAGAGGTACTCACTTTTGTACTAAAATCGTAGGAGTCTTTCTTATAAGATATGGAGTGACCCATTGGACATCCACTGCCTACAACCCACAAACAAATGGTCAAGCAGAAATATCAATTGGGAAATCAAAAACCATCATTGAAAAGATGGTGAAGCCGTCTCGAAAGGATTGGAGTGCCCGAAAGGATGATGCACTTTGGGCCTACTATACCGCATACAAAAATCCCATACGCATGTCACCTTTCCAGATCCTCTTTGGCAAGAATGCCACCTCATGGTCAAACTTGTGTTCAAAACACATTGGGCCTGCTTAAATATGAACTTGAGTGAAGCCCAAAAACATAGGAAGTTGCAACTATAAGAACTTGAAGAATTTAGGTGTGACTCCTACAATACCACATTAATTTACAAGAAAAAGATGAAAGCATGACATGATGAGAAAATGGTGAAGAGGGACTAGTTTCTGGGATAAAAAGTCCTTGTCTTCCAATCTCGGCTACATTTTTTGGGTAAATTACGATCAAGGTGGGGGGGTCCATATATGCTGACCAAAGTATATGATCGAGTATAAATAAAGGTAAAAGATGATGAGAATGGCATCAAGTGGTCAGTTAATGGGCAAAGGTTAAAACCTTATTTAGAATGAGGAAATCGTGAGTAAACAAGGAGGGCAATCCTCTCCTTAGTAAGAAAATTCAAACATGAAATTTCCTATTGCAAATAATTCATCAGGATGAGAATAAAGAATTGGTGTTTTCATTTTGTGTTAGTAGATTTTGATAATTTTATAATAATTGGATGGTGTTTGGTTTTTGGCGGTGTTTTTGGGACTGTTAGTCATCAAATTCTTGCATAGAACAGTGCTACTCCTGTTTTTCTTATATTGGATGCAAAAATTCTTATGACGAATTTCAAAAGGAGATTTAGAGTGGAATATTTGGTGCCTCCAATCCTTCTTCTCACCATTGTTACATGCATTGGGGACAATGCATGAACTAAGTGTGGGAGAGGGCTTCTAACACCATCACAGTGTCATCTCCCCTGCTTATTTGTTTCAACATATGATTGGGATGATGACTCTTTTGGATGTTTTGATGACTACTTTTCCTTTGTTTTTGTTTCTTTCCCTCATTTAGATTTGTGAACTTTTAGTTCTCATTTGTTTTTAGGTGTGAGGGCACCTTTTGTAGTTTTTTTGTGGGGATGGTTTAAGGAAGAACTTTTCATGGTGTAATTTTTTACCTTTCATGATCTTTATGTAGTATGAAGCCCAACTTTTGGGCATTTTGTGCTACACAAAAAAAGAGAACAATTTGAAGAAAAAAAAACCCGGCTAAGTTGGAAACCGAAAGGGAAACTTAGGGAAAATGGGAAGAAATCCCGGATAGGTCGAAAGAGCTAGGCAAAAATGAGAGGCTAGGCCCTCTAGGTTTGAAAGCCTAGGAAAAATTGAGAGGTCATGTAGAAAAATGTGAGAAGTGAGCTCAACATGTGTGAAAGCTAAGATGAAAATAAAAAAGGGCTCCTAGACCAAATGAGAGAAATTGAGATAATCGGAAACTAAAATTTTGAACATGTTTTTTCCATGTTTGGCTGTTTCTTCATTAACATCTCTTGGAGTGTCCTCAGCTGCTTCTTCGGCGGAGAAAGCTAATATAGCACTTTTTACTTTGCCTTTTTCCCTTTTTCTTTTATGTATTTTTTTTGGATGGGTAACTTTAGCATCTTCGCGGGGAGTGAGGGTTGTGAGATTCTTATAATCTTTGGGGAACTAAATTAGCTTAAGAATATGTTGAATGTATTGATTAACTTATCTCTACATGCTATATTACTCTAAAATCTTTTCTTGTTTTTGTTTACTCGAGGATGAGTAAAGGTTTAAGTGTGCGGGGGATTGGTGTGCACATTTATGAATGTGTTAACCAATGCAATAGGCATATTTATTTTCATATTTTGTTTGGTTGATTGCTAGTTTTGGTTAGGTTTACACGACAAAGGGTTTAGACAACCATCATTGGTTTCTTATCAGAATCCCTAGTTTTGTAGACTTAATTGAAACTAATAGACACTTTGTATTCAAAAGCACCTAGATTTCCCTTTGTAATCTTAGAAGTAGGTTACTCGTGGGTATTTTTACATCATTTTGTAAAAGGCAGTCTATGAGGGTGGTAAAAGATATTTGAAGGGCATACGCAAGAATAGTAGAAGATATTGAAATCCATTCGCGAGGATGGTAGTAGATTGAAGGCCACAAACTTAAATGCATGTTACTAGATAGAATTGAGCAGGGAAAAGAGGATTTAAAGTTAAAGAATTTCAAGAACGGAAGATGATGCCAACCGGCCAAATTAGCAGACCGGCACGAGGTCTAGCACAAGCAAACATAGGCTAGCACGTGAAATGCCAGGGGTTCCTAGCATGTCCCGAGCCAGCTTACATGAGCTGTGCCAAGGTACCCCGAACACAGGCTATGTAGAGCGTGCCTCCCGCGTTCCCAAATTTGTTACCATGGCTAAGTATGGGTGCAAACCACATCGTTTCACACGGTCCACGCCATTTCAAGTTCCAAATGTGAAGACTAGTCCATGGGGTGTGAAAAATGACACGGCCTGCGCCGTTCAACTAAGCAAAAGTCCTTCCAGCCAACATGCCTCGTCAAATGACACGAGACACACAAATTAGAAGTTCAAAACAAGACACCAGCTGATGGCCCATGCTGGAATAACCCTACATGGCCCATGTCAGACCGTGAGGCCTACTCTAGCACAAGGCTGCACGCGTCGTGCTGTAACGCACGCCCCATGCCGACACGACCTTACACGGTCTCCTTCATTTTCCACGGGTACCATCAATTGAATTTACTATGGTTGTTCAACCAAATTTTTGGTCTTTCATGGCGTAATTTCTTACTACTATATATTTATGGACCTATGTCTACTAGGGTTTAAGTTTTTGTTCATTTTTTACACTTGGAGTGTAGATTAGAGAGAAAAAGGAATTTTTTCTTCTCTCCAGGATCTTTTCTATTCTTTTCTTTATGTTCATTTTGCCTAAAGGCATTGAATTAATCTAATGAAATACTTGGGTCCAATGCTTAGGGAGTAGTTTATTTACTTGGGGTTTGTGTTTGTATTCATGAATTAATGTTTGTTTTGTGAGGTTCCTTAGTTCTACCTATTTCTATGTGTTTGTGATTATTATGTTTGCTTGTTCTCCATGTTCTTATTAATTGCATGACTTTCACAGTAATACTGGCGCACACCATAGTCTACTTTCCTGTTGGTGCAATTATTGATATCCCCAGGGAATGAAACCTAGATGTTCCTGGGGTAACGATAGTCTGAAACTGTATGGTTGTGTTCAAGTGGGTTACCGAGTGAACCTTACGATCGACCATGCACTAGTTAGTCGATGAGTTGATCTGAAGGATTACAGATAGAGATAGATAAAGTAACAAACTAGGGTTAGCTTTGCAACCCTAGATCCATCGATAATTTTTTCATCCCCTTTGTCCTTTTAGGCCTAGTCCTAGGGAGAAACATTTGTTGTGTAGGGTCCGGGATGTAATACTGCATGGGAGGCTCATATCTGCACAGTAGGCAGGTCCATTGTGACACTCCCCTAATTACGGAGCTGGTGCCGATGGAAGATTACATGTGCACCCTATGTGACAGCTATGGGGAAGTATTAACCATCGACCACACCACATGTCATAAACCCTAAAATAGGTTTGTTGTTCTTGTATATGATGAAATCGAGGATCGAAACAACATTGATCGCGTTACACAAATATTTCCCAAGTGCTAGTTTATATAGTTTATTCTCGTGTTAATTGCATGTTACTAGTTGTTAGCAACCCTCCCAAAAGCCTGTTTTACCAACACTGATTATTTTAGACGCATGTTCGAATTGATGACCAGATCGCGGGTGTGTGTAGTGGACTCTTAGATACCTAACATCTATGTAGATAACCCCGATCTTTCCATTATCTATATTTTTTGGTAGAATAGTAATGGGAACGGGAGGAACATTACAAATTTCTATCTTTAAATGTCCCCTCTTTGTTAATAGTAGATTTCCTGTGAAAAAGTTATTTATTAGTGACACCGGGAGAGGGCGGGTCATAGCTGTTATGAAATAAAAGCTTCGTATCATGCATAAAATAGTTGTCACTTAATATGTAGAAGCTATTAAATTAATAGCTTCTATGTTATATTTTCCATTGCACTTCTCACTTACGAACCCCTTATGGGGGAAAAATAGCTGGTACATAAAGTAGCGGTCAAATATACCACAAAAAAATAGTTTCAATGCATAGAAGGTGCTACTTAATAGTTGTTGTCTTGTAATTCCCTTGCATCGCCCACTTATGAACCCCTTATGTCAAATAAAAAAATATTACGGGGGAAAAATAGCTGCTAAAGGGTGGTTGTCCAAAGATTGTCCGTAATATTGTTGATGAACGAATTTCTTGTTAATTTTGCTTTCAAAAACTTCTAAATTGTTCATATGTGAGAATCTGGTCTAATCTTTCATGGTTCATGTTTAGTTCCAAGCCCAAAAAGTTTAAAGATGAGTAAATTATCCTATACTTTTCAAGAAAATACATTGGAAACTAAATAGTCCACACTTTTAAATTTATTTTATTTTATAAATTAGTATTTTCAAACGCTAACGTGACAAATTTTGGTCATCACACGTGTCCAAAATTTTACTCTTTTAGTAGCTATTATAGATTTGTGAAACATTATTAAATATATACTCTATATTATTGTCATATTTTCTTGATTTGACTTTTAGAGAAAGATGCATAAATATTTATTTATTAAATTATTTATTGTGTGTATAGAAATCTACATAAAAATAAATATTCAAAAATAATAATATGATGAATATTACTGCATATTATATGATTATAGTATTACATGAAATTAATAGAATTTAATGGTCAAGGAAAGCCCAATTTGACTTCAAAAGTCAATTAAGAAACTTTGACTTAGGCAGAGTGAGTACATATTTCTGAACAGATCCAACACGACATGAGTTTTACTTGTAATATAGTTAGTAAATAGTAATTAAAGAAAATCTAATAATCAATTTACGAACTAATGAATACACCAGACAGTTCTCTAGTATAAAATGGACTTGTCACACATCAAATTTATGCGGAAACAAATTTTGAATTCAATAATCTGTTAATTATTTGAGAGATGGTGTTTAAAAATGTGCACCTCTGTGTTTTTCTTGTTGTTATTCTGCTTGGTAAGTCAATCAATTCTTAAGGAATGGTGTCCTAATAAATTATTCTATGAATCTAAATATTTGTAAATGTGATAAAATGTAAAAACTAAATTTATTTGAATGCAGGAGGAATTGTGATGGGCAGAAGGAGCATCATGGAGAAAAATCTGCAATGTTTTGAGAGTATTCCATCAGAAAATTGTCCTAGTGCCTTTGAGGTCAGTGAAGGTTGCTCGAACGAGTGTCACAACAGGCATGGCCCAACTGCATCACCTGCTTGTGACCATGAACCTCCCTTTCGTTGTGATTGTTGGTGGACTTGTACAAGAGCTTTATGAATTTGTATTTCTTTAAATTTTACATTTTTTAAAAACGGTTTCGGTTAAATTTTGATAATTGATTTGAATTTATCATTTTAATTTATTGATCAAATGAGCATTTTAGAGTAATGTCTATCATCAGGGTCAAATTGCTAGTATGAACTACTAGTAGAGTCCCACTGCGCATTGCACTTAATTTTTAATTTAAAAATTAAAATAACCTTACGAAAAACTATATGAGTAATAAAGTGAAATAATTAGTTTAGTTAGAAATCGTTACATATTAAATGCAACGAAAATGATTATTTTTATAATATTTATTTAAATTATTTAAAAATAATTATTTATATGTTGAGATCATTTTAAAGGTTATCACAATTATATATATCTCATTGAATAAAATTAAATATCAAATATTTTTATTAGTCCCACTAATTATAAAATACCCTCATCTGTTACTCGGTCTATAGCAAGAATTTGTGATAATTTATTAAATATTATTTTATAATACTTTTCAAACTGATTTTTAAAATTAATATTTAGTCGACCCTATGTAAGTACTAATTCAAAATCATAATTTTAATTGGACATCTTTTTTTTTTACTATTATTCATTAGATTTATAAATTTAGTCGTGTGCATTTTTTATTTAATCTTGTGTATTCAAATTTGTTATCAGTTGACTTCAGGTACTATTAATCATATATACAAACCCGTAATATATAAAAAAAACCCCACTTTATTCTAATAAGTATGTCTAGAAAATTTATTAGTTTGACTCATAACGAAGTTGACTTGGTTCCATATTAAATGTTATTTGACTTTTTATAATTACATCTGCTTTGGGTTGATTACACGCAGGGTTATATAGTTGATTTATCAGGTTGAATTAGCTTCGGGTTGGATCGGATTCGGGTTAATCTTGGGTTCGGGTCCTGATTATCGGTTCACATTCGTCTTTTTGGTTGAATTTTTTCGTGTCACTTTCGAGTACAGGTCAATATTTCTCAGGTCAAAATCGTGTTTAGGGTTGAGTGTGGCCGTGTTCAGGTCAGGTTCAGATCAATATTTCTCGGATCAGATCGGATTTTAGGTTGATTCGATGGTGTCGGTAAGGGTCAGGTTCTCGGTTCGTGCCGGTGGGTCGAGTTGTCGGTTCGGGTCAGAGATTGAGAGCTCTATCTTTGTGTCATGTTTTCTCTATTTTGTGTTTGGCTTATTATAAATAAGAGCAGTAAAAGGGGGGAATTTCATTCCTTTACCCTGGCCAAAAACAGAGAAGGCTACGGGTACACAAACAAAAGGTGGGCTTGAGTGCTTAGGAACAAACTTGAGAGAAAGGAGGAATTCTTGGTGGATTGTAATTCTTGTAATCTCATTTTTTGATTCTAGTGGAACCGTTCCTGCATGATTTGGTGGGTAAAATCTCTTGTGTTCTTTTCTTTATGTTCTTGCCCTGGATTATTTGATTTCTTGTTGGTAGAATTGTTGTTTACATTCCGTTGCGTGAAATGTTCGTTGTTTTGCAGCAAACAGAAAGTAACAACCAAATATATTTTTTTATGTATTGTGAAACTTCACTTCAATAGTAAGTTGACAAAAGAAAAACCCAACAATAGGAAAAAGGTTGCTAAGATTCAATAGTTGGTCATCGCCAGTATTTGAGAATGAACAAAATGATACTCATCTACAGTATCATTCTCGCACCACCAGCATCAAGATCCCAAACAAGGACATCAACAATTAAAAAGAACTTATTCTCCCTCGCTAATAAAGCAACTTGTGCTTTTATACGTAGGCCATGTAAGTTCAATATCGCAAATAAACACTTTTACGTTGTGAAACATGATATGATCAAGCGTGATATAAGTTTTATGGATATAATATAGCTTCTCAAACTTTATCTCATGCTAGCAATTTTAACAATTAAGTTACAAAAACCACACAATTATCAGCAAATTAATTTCGATTTTAACCCTCATGATATCATGACAGTATGACACCCAATTTAAACATTAGATAACATGCCAAGTACTCAACTTACAACAAACATTCAGAGGTAATAATAAAAGTTTAAGGCATAAAATGG
>JAULKK010013419.1:0-10140 GCA_032355705.1 Rubia peregrina
ATCCAATCTTCATAAATATAGGAATTGATATATTCTCCAATCAAAACACATTTGACGAAATACTTCTTCTTCTTCTTCTTGGATTACAACTCCAACTTCCTTATATCACTAAAATTCCTTCTTTGATGCTTCAACACAATCATTCCATATTTGCATAACTTCCAGAAATTGCCAACTAGACAAATCTGGATCTTACAAACTTGTTTCATCCGAAGCAAGAGTCATAAATATAGTGAGTAGTATCCTGTAAGCTATCAAGACATTTGGATAACAACCATCTATATCCTTCAAATAGTTTAGCATTTCAAATGCCCTCATTTTTTCTTTTATTTCCCACACTTCTCTCAATTGCTTCAATTCCGCAAACAAATTTCCTCCATGGTAGAATGTAAAACTCACAAATAATTGTGACTGTGTGTATTGATATATAGTGAGTACAAAGGGTATACAAGACCTAAATAAATATGGAACATGATATATACAAAACCAATCAGAAACAGTATTCCTTTCTTATCTTGATTCTAATTGATTTATATCTCTATTACCTCCTTTCAGTGAAGCGTACGACTGGTCACAACGTAAACACTAGTGGAGGATGGGCCATTAAAGGCGGTTATATCGGACATTAGAAGTCACTTTAAAGGTGACTTATGTGGTAGTGATTTTAATCTTTGATGATCAAAGGCGGTTTGAGGAACCGCCTTTAAAATGGTGCGATAAAAGGCGGTTATTATTTGCCTTTGAACCTTCCGGTGGAACTGTCTTCCATGAGTTGCTGACTGGGAACTCAAGTTCTGAAATCGGAACTCTTGATGGATTGTCGGGGGACAATTTCCGAGTTACGAAGTAGGAAAGGCATAAGGTTCCTCTCTCTGATGGCATTTCTGAACTTTTCCATTCATTTTTGCGTCAGACGCCTTTTCAGTTCCACTACTACATTTCGACGTTTGAATGTGCTTAGAATGTTTTTAATGTTCCTGAATCGGATGTTATGTTGGACGCAGTCACTACAAGAAATATAACCTATTACTTTGCCCCTTTTACCTTGGTTTTTTCTTAACATAAAATAAACGGGGTAAAAAGTTCTTTTATCTCGGTTATTTTTTTCGAAGTAAAAGAATTTATTTACCTTGGTTATAAAAAAACCGAGGTAAATAATTATTTTTTTACCTCGGTTATTATATGAACTGAAGTAAAAGGTTAAAAAATGAGGTAAATAATGTTGCCGACTAGCGTGCGACGTAGCACATGTTGGTTTAATAGGTGACCCAATTTCGCATGGAACGTCATTTGCACAACATGTTTTGCGATAGACTACCGAAGTCGTAAATATGCAAAAGATACGTTAAAGTAAAGAATTTGATGGTTTTAGAAAAGAATTATGGTCGTACGCTTCTCCCCATTTTGGCATCTCTCTTCCCAGTATCCCATCATCACGGTTTAATTAGGGGTGCATAAAAGGACAATTAGGCACTACAATATCTAGCAATCATTGTGCTACACACAACCTAGAAATCCTCCCCTCTTTCGTACACATCTAGTACATCGTTTGTTCAATGGTTTTTAATCGTAAAATTATGAAATGGTTTATAAAATCACGTATAAATCAAATCGCATACACACACATATATACACGGTCAATTATATAATGTTCAAACAAGATAGTTAAATAATTAGAAAAGCAGTAGTCATGAAATTATCCATACAAATAGTACATAAATGCGAAAAAGAGTTGTCTTAGTTCCAACATAACTGAAAATATAATAAGCTCAATCAGCCTGGACAATGATAACTTTGAAGACGATTGCCCCCCACCCCAAATTCTATCACCTCGAAGAACAAGGTGTCCCTGATGCGTAGGTTGTTTCCCCTAAGGAACTCGCCAAAACCCTTTGGGGAAAAGGCCTTGATCTTACCTTACCCCGAGTAATTCATACGCCACTCTGTCCAGTAATACCTCATCACTACAGAGGTCTTCTCAGTCGGCAAGAGTGGTACAATCTCACACGAGATGTACTGAGTCACATAAAAAATAATTAGAGCCAAATGCATATATAACCCTACATAATTGACGAAAGTGCAGATATAACCCTACTATAATTGAAATTGCAAATATAACCCTACATAATGAGATAAAGTGCACATATAACCTTTTTAGGCAATTGGACGTCAGATTTTGGTGGAAATTCCAATTTACCCCTGGCAGTTTTTGTTAAAAATTAACTGAAAAATTCTCAATGAGGAATAGACCGTATTGCCTCCATTTTGGCTACAGTAAATTGGAGTAAACCTGTCGTCAGGACATGTGCTCTCCGCCGCCGTGAAATCTGCTCCATGATTCTTTCTGCTGCCGCCGTGTACCCTCTACCGTGAGGCAGAACGCGGGCGGCTGAATCTGCCGCCGTGAACTCTACTTATCGACCTGTGTTTCTGCTCCGCCGCCGTGAAATCTGCTTCATCGTCCAGATCAGAGCTTTTGATTGATGGGTTCAAAGGCATGTATCAGGATCGAAGTTTCATGGCGGCAGAGGATGGCGCAGAGGCGGAACCCTAGAGGTGCACCGGTGGTGGAGGTGGTTGTGCATTGGCGAGCTCTTGCTTCGATTCGCTTTGCTTCAGCGAGCTTCGATTCGCTTTGCGTCAGCGAGCTTCGATTCGCTTTGCTTCAGCGAGCTTCGACTCGAGTCAATGAAGATTGGGGTGGTTAGGGAGGCGCTGCAGAGGGTGGAGCTTTAATTCTCCAGTGGACGGCGGTGGTGTTTCACCGGAGGAGGAACTGGAGAGGGGAGGGTGGAGGGAGCATATGGGTACCCTTTCATGTGAGACCCACTACCATAAGGGCAAAATGACAATAACATTTCAGCAAATAGGCCAGAGTGTAATAAGATCTTTACAGGTCGGTCAACTGCCAGAAAAGGTGAGTCAACGCCAGAAATGGTATCACATGTATTTTCACTTTCATTCAATAGTCAGGGTTATATTTGCACTAAAAATTAACTCAGGGTTATATATACACTTACTCTATTATATAGGTTATATTTGTATATTTCCCAATCTAAAAACTAAAAGCATGGAAATTAATCACTTTCATACGTTTATAACCCAAACATACGACTGAACAAGCCACCTTCATCAATTCGTATGTGATTAATCACTTTCAAATGTGATTAACCCAAACATACGACTAAATAAGCCACCTTCATATAAATTCTTCATTCTTTTCCAAACCGCATGTGGCTCAGTAGACCAGTAACCATATTATAATCAACCTAAATGATTTTCAAACACTACCACGAGAAGGAAAACTATCTGACGACTCGGTCGAAAAACTACAAAATATGCAGCTTGATCAACATAAGGAAGCGAGCACGACGAAATCAGCTGCCTGATCTATACTCAAGCAGCAGCAGTAGTAGTAACGAGTTAAACATTTTGTGTTTCAAATGTCGCAATTCGCATATGAAATAATGAAATGAGGAAAATGGCACGCTAAAATCAAAGACACCATACAATCAGTTCGAATCCTCTACGCTACTCTCTGTACGCCAATGCTATGAATACAATGTCTAAAACAATATTTCTATGATCAATTCAATTAAGTAAGAGAGGTGGGTGAAGCAATATAGAAAAGATAAAAACTGAATTGGCTTACCGCTTTCTCCACCTACTTTAAAAAGACAAAAAGTAAAAAAATGTAAAACCTCGAAGGATATAGAACGAAGTTGTAATGGTGGCACACACCAGAGGTGTACAGAATCCAAGTTGCACTACAACAAAATTTATCAAGATTTCAAAGCAGATTCCATTAGGTCTAAACCAAAATAAGTGAATTGTACATTAGGTCTGAACCAAAATTATTGAACTATACAAATGATTCTACACTTGCTGTAAAAAGCTTAAGAGGGAATAAATCATATAATTGATAAATGAGTTCTATCATCTACATAGAATGTGTACAAACTAATCCAGCTACATCCAGGATTTTTTTTTGCTTCTAAATCGGTCATTACTCATTATATTCTCGCTTGAACTTTATCTCACCATTTTCCTAATGCATCATACTATGTTAGACATCAAGACACATGTAGAGGCATTCTTGGTGCTCAAATTCAACATCTTTTGCACCACTCGCTCGCTCTCATTAATGTACATCCTAGACAAGCAAGAATTCAGCAGCGCGATCAACAGAATTTCATCGCTCTCGAATGGAATTTCCTTCAAAAGCTCATCGGCCTCGTGCATGCCATTTCCTTCAAAAGCTCCTCGGACTCGTGCAGTATGCAAGATCGACAGAGAAGATGCACCATGCATATGAAATGCTCCAACAAAGGGGATACACCAAAGCATCATTTCATGGAATGCAAAAGTGTCGTTCCTTCGTTCACTAAACCTGCGTCATTACAAGCAGATAATACAACGATGAAGGTTGTAGCATTCAGGATTACTCCTTGTCCTTACACTTGATCGTATAATAAGAGTGCTTCATAACCAAAACCATGATGCACAAATCCATGAATCAAAGAAGTCCACGCTCCCACTTTAGGATAAGCAATGTAATGTAATGAGGATCGAGCATCAACAATGCTCTCACATTTTGAATACATGTCTGCCAAAGCAGTACCAACGTAAACACTTAACTCGAAGGGAATTTCAATCAATGGACCATGAATCTGTTGCCCTTGTTCTAGAGATCTACGGAAAGAACACGCACGAAACATAGTAAAAAACTGAAGATCTGGTAATTAATCATAATATAAGCCATTAGTACCGCTGGTGCATCCATTTTCTTTCACCTCTTTAGCCACAGTTTTTGCTTCTTCACTTTTAGCCACAAATTTTAGTATTTCTTCTTTCGCTGCCTTAGTTTTGCCTCCTCCTTTGCCTTGGCTTGCTCAAGTGTGTTGAATCAATCTCTCCACACAAAAATTAGCATCCTCTCCAGGATACTTATACATCAAATTCTCATAATTATCGGCAGGGGTCATCTTGGACGCCTCAAGTAAACTCCCAACTTTCCTGAACAAACCATGATACTCAAAATTTAGGTACATCTTTGCGAGCTCCTTAAACACTTAGAATCCACAGTGAGAAAACTCTATGTGCTTATCCATCATGCTGTGACGAATCAGAGCTGGATCGAGATTCTCAACGTATTTTGTCATAAATACGATGATCATTTCTCCACCACAGGATTACCACAATCCATTAATGAAGTTTAGGAGCCCTGAGAGAGTAACCTGGTTGCCCTTATTGCTTTCTTCCATTTTCCCCTTCATCTTTTCCTCTACTGAGGTTTCCTTGTCTTCGTCTGATTCCTTCTCCTTCTCCTTCCCCGCGTCCCTCTGGCCATTCAGATCGAGGAATAATCGATATCTTCAATCACAATGATCGATTTGCTTGATATATCGATCAAAAGCTTCCTCAATTCAATGTTATCATTTACTGAAGTCAACTCTAGATCATACACATAATAGTTCAAGAAATTAGCCATTGTAGCAATCATGGTGGACTTTCCTGCATGGCAAAAACCATATACATTTCAGTTTATGAGCACAATAAATCAAATTATTCAAAGTTATCACTATTAATTAATTACATGTTCCTGGATGACCATAGAGCAGATAACTGTGCTTCCAGGCCTTACCAATCTTTGCGTAGTAATCTTTCGTCTGGGTGAAACTGATCAGATCATCAATGATCTCCTGCTTCTTCTTCGACTCCTTAGCTATGGTTTTGAAACTCAAGGGATGCTCGAATACTACGTGACTCCACATTCTCTTTGAACTATAACCCTAGCTGCTCTCCCCTGACTTGCTGTTCGTGTAGAGTTTAAGCCGTTTTTCCTTAAACTCGATATCCTTCCCTTGTTCTAGAACATGTTTCAGATACTCTACTGTCACCAGCTCCCGGTGCTTCTTGTGAAAACTCAGCTTGAAAGACCTCTTCTCATCCTCACTGCAAAACACGACAAAAATGATCTTTAAAGTGAACTTCTGAAACCAAGAAATCAACACACAAAAAAGTGCTTTTTAAAACCAAGATACTAACAAAACTGTGCACTTTTGAAATAAAGGAATCAAAAAACAACAAAAGTGTGCAATTTTGAAACCAAAAGAAGTCAAAACGTTGGCGGATGGGGCACGTGCCCCCACTGACCCCCACCCCTTAATGCTTGGTAATCATATTTTTAATTAATTCTAAAAAAATTAATTGTATATGTGTTCTTAGTATATAGATAATTTTTCAACAGCAATTTTAAAAAAAGTTTATTAATTGTACAAAATACTCACACGATTACTTGTTTTAAGTGTACGTTTGCACCCTCCTTGTTTTAATCAATTTATTTCGAGGTAATTGTTAGAACATTATAGATAGGAGTAATTTACATTATATACATTTTAATAATGTACTAATCATGAGAAATTGAATGAAATGTTCCTGGTTCAATCTATGATTGTCTTGTTGCTTTAATAAAAAAAAGTATGTCTTATTGAACTATTGAAGAAAGAGTTATTAAACTTTTTCAAAATATTTTTTAAAAAAGAAATATTTAATATTATATTATTTATACTGAGATTTAAGTTTCTTTAATATATTTTATTTATATTTTATTTTCTAATATACTATTAACTTTATTAGTGTGCCCCTACTGAATTTATTTTCTAAATCCGCCACCGAGTCAAACACAAAAAAGATGTGTACTTTTGAAACCAAAAGAAATCAAACACAACAAAATTTTGCACTTTGTGACTTATAGAAAGAAATATGTTTTTCTTCTCTACTTTCAAATATGAAATAAAGGATATTATATAGAAAGAATAAACTATAGCCCTCTACCTACCCTAAAAGTGAAAATGTTGATATTTTCTCGAAATATCTCAAAGTTGTAATAAGGCTGACCCAGAAACCACTCAATCTGAGATCCAGAAACTCAGGGTTATCATACCATCCAGTATAAGTACATATGTTCATGGCAATATAAACCTCATTCAATCTTAATCACATCACCTTCCAAATTAGAGGATTCACAGATTTAACATTACACCTAATAGAGATGTACATAGACAGTTTGATTGACTCCAAAGTAAATGCATTCACTAAACTCATGACCATTAAATACTGTTAGCACCAGGTATACAAAAATGGTTCAGTCATATCCCAAGAAGAACCATCATTCCAACACAGCAAACGATAAACACAAGAAATAATTGTAAATCAATTACGGTGACATGAACACAAACGTTAATAATGTGCCAACAAACAAAAGAGAATATAGGAATAACACGCACCGAGATCTTCGTCGTGCTTGGTGGAGCTGCAGTTAGAGAGAGTAGCGTCGATGTCCTCAAACTTAGCCTTTCCAGAAACGATGCTCTCGCAGAGCGCCTTCAGCTGCGAAACAGCTGCTTCACGGTTAAAATAAATTTCAACGAAGAAGAAGAGGTGTTGCAAATTAGTTTAAAATATACCTCATAATTCATTTAATAAATTCTACTTCAAGAACATTTGTAATATCATATATTCTCCTCTTCTGAACCTGAAAATTAAAGATCAAATTTAAGAAATTATGTGGAAATAAAGAAATATAATCATCGATAAAACGTATTATTAAATGATAAGCCAAGCATGGGTGAAAAAAATAACAAAAACAAAACATCCTGAACATAATGCAGTGCCACTGCATTACTTTTAGCATAACACCAGCTTAGTTAAAATCAACGTTTCCATTATTTCCTCGCATCAAGTTTACAAACTTTCTTTGTAAGCTGTTAGGATTCTTTGTACAAATGATTGCAATGGTAGGAGCCTTCTAAAATTAGATATACCGGCTTGTCTTTACCTCGACAATTATTTCATTGTAGAACGGTAATGACTTGTATTTGATTTCATTTATATCTTGTGACAATATTGTGTGAAATGCAGCTACTTGTAACGAACAATGCAGCATTCATGGTGGTGTGTGTGTGACAATGACATCTGTGAGCTCCGATGCTCTGACTATGCTGGCTACACTTGCCAGAATAGTTCCTCGCTTCTTCCAAGTCTTTTAGTATGCCAAGATGTCCTAAAAAAACGTGAGCGGTCAACATTGCGCTCCCAGTGAGTTGAGCATAAAATACACGACAATATGTATGATCCCCTGAATTCAAATTACCATAAAAGGCATCTGAATCCCCTGAATCTTAGATTTTCAAGCAGAACACGCCACGATATATGATCTATAAAGTTGTTTCCACCAAAACACTTCAGGGTATATTTCCTACAAAGACTTAAAAGACATGTCATACATCACCATCCCCCAAAAATAAAACCTTTTTGAACTTTTTACTCAACAAGGCTTGCCAGTTGCCATATTGCAATCCAACTATGCGAAATGCAACCGCTATCTTTCACTAATGAAAAAGCACTACAGCGCCTAAGAATCCACTTACCTTTTCAATCTACTTAGCCACAAAATGCCATAGGTTACAACTCTAAAACAAGAGAAATGAAGATAAATATTCCGTAAAGATGTTAAAAACCATACAATGATGCTTGGTTAAAAGAAGTCCTATAAGTTCACAAGAATGTAGACATGCACACATAAAATTTTCATGATTGGAAGAATAAAACTTTCAAACAAGCACACAAAAAATCCCCTCACAAAAAAATGCTGCATTGGGAAATTAACAAAAATTACAGACAAAAACTAATCAAATTGCAATCAAAATCCAATCTTCAACATAACCAAACAGTAATTGGACAAAACAACTACAATATCCGTCATAAATCACAAAAAGGGAGTTTCAGGTAAGAAATTTATGCACTTAGTAAGAAGAACGGTGAGGGTGCTGCTAATTAGAACAAGAACAACATGGAGTGTCAGCATAAAGTCACTAAAGGAGAATGATAAGGCCATCAAAGCAGCAAGGTGAAACCTAGCATCACAAACGCTATCTTTACTATGTTCCATGTCAGATCTCAGTGGAGACTAACCTATTATCCTCTAATATACATCTTTCACAACAAATGCACTGGTGTTAGTAATTGGCTACTCGACCGTGTATAGAACTCGGGATTCAACAAGAAAATGGAAGTTACACACTACCATCACTGTAATAGCCTCAGCAAGAGTCGTGAAACTATAAGTATGATGTTGCTTATAGCTATAAACATGCCATGAAATTAATATTTACAAAAACCAAGAGTTTAGTTCACAAAACAACATTAACATAGCATACTCTAACCCATCAGACAACTAAATTGTAGACGTTTTACTAAATTGCAAATCCTCTATCAGACAACTGTCAACCCATCAGGAACTCCGTAACTAACTACCACCTGAGGACACAAAAATTTGCAAATGCCCACATTTCATTTAATCACAATCAGCATAATAGGCAAAGAAACCTCATGATATCCTCGAGCAAAGACTTTCAAACCTACAACACTTACAAATCATCTCACATATTTGGTTTTTCAAAACATGTGATCATCAAGGGCAGCGATTTTACCTCGAGCGCAGTACACCTCTCCTTCCCCTACACAAAAGAAATTTCAATGGAGGTTCAGGGGATTTCTGTGAAGGAGCACGGCATTGGGAACAAAGCAAACGACGAAGAATTGGAAATTAGGGACGATGAATGGCACAAAAGAAATCGATGAAGAATTGGGAACAAAATTGGAAATTGAGGACGAATAATGGCATGAAAGCAATCGACAAAAATTGGGAATTAGGGACGAATAATGGCATGAAAGCAATAGACAAAAAAAATGGGAATTAGGGATGAAGAATGGCACGAAAGCAATCGACGAAGAATTGGGAACGAAAATTGGAAATTGAGGACGAATAATGGCACGAAAGCAATTGACAAAGAATTGAGAACTAAGATTGTCACGATGATGTCTAAATTGGTAGGGAAATAACACAAGAGGAACTAAGAAGAACAGAAAAGAGAAGAAGAGGAAGAAGAGGAAATTCTTAGGCAGGCAGCGTCGTTTTCTCAAAGTAGGGAAGTAGAAAAAATTACTCAAATACCCACGGTTAATATTGATAGCAAACAATCCTTATTATATTATGCTTTACGATAAGTAACTACGTCGTCGAACATGACGAAAAGAAAAGGAAACTAAATTTGGCAGACATCCTTAAATATGAGC
>JAULKK010013429.1:0-10140 GCA_032355705.1 Rubia peregrina
AATAAAGAAGATGACTAACAATTTCAATGTCAAGTTAGGCGAAAGAGGCTATGGTTGTGTGTACAAAGGAAAACTGCAAAGTGGGCAGCTGGTAGCTGTGAAAATGTTATCAGCCAAATCAAAACTCAATGGCTAACATTTGTTTTCAAAATTTCTGACTTTGAGCAAAAATATATGAAGTAGCTATGGGTTTGGAATGAGGGACAGACTATCTGCATCAGGCTTGCAACATGCAAATACTGCATTTCGACATAAAACCAAATAACATACTTTTGGATGAAAATTTTGTACACAAAGTTTCAGGTTTTGGACATGTTAAACTTCGTCCTGTAAAAACTAATGTTTTGACTATGACAGTTTCATCCCCCCCAAATGCTCAATTTCACCCCCTATACACCTACTGTTGTAGACCAACGCGACAGTTTCAGCTCCTATGTTTACGAGGACTTAAGTGAGGGCATATCTGAATTCGTGTACACAGAGATACAAGAGGAAATATTTTTGTGAGAATTATGATCTGATACAGTAATTAGTAGTCTAGTTATATGTATGCTTGCAATAGATGGTTACATTTTAGAAGTTCCCAACAACCATGGGTGTAGTTGTAACAAATGTTAGCGTCAAATAATGGATCAGATGCACATAGCAACAAAGGTGGCTATTTTGTTCCTCTTTTTAGGGACAAATATGACATCAAACTAAATCGCAAGATACCAACAATTTAACTTGTGTTAGTATAGTTATGTATACAAACACTTTAAATATACTTTTGTGATATCATTCTATCTCAACATTGCATAATATATGTCAAAATCAATGTAGAGACAAATAAATTATCAATTCATTAATAAATGTATTATAACACGTATTCTAGTTCTAAATTTATATTAAAAATAGTAATGACACTTATGTAGTTATAGTAAGTCATAACCAACATTGGTGATACATTTCTGAAAGCATTGTATTTTAACATTACAACATTTCTATCGCCCAAGCGTGTGTAGTTTATTGGCAAAATTCACAATTTACATACAAAATTTGTACGTAAACTATACGCATGGGTGGTATAGTCTACTGTGTGTATATATATATATATATTCAAACAGGTTGGTTGTGACCCTAGTCCACTCCATTTTGTTGTCTTCTTTGATGGATATATTTTAACAGAATGAAGTAGTGAGAGCATAATATTCGTCTAGATGTGGAAATGAGTTACCTTTTTTCTAGTCCATAATGTTAATGAAGAATGCGGTGAAGATTGAGGCCAGATGAGCTAGGATGCTTCACAACCCACCACGAGGCAGCCAAACTCTTCAACCAATATTGGTGATATGGTGTTCTAAAACCATTCAAATTTAACATTACAACATTTGCATCACCAAAGCGTGTAGTTTATGTGCAAAATTCATAATTTACACATAAACCTTGAAGCAAACTGCACGCATGGGCAATATAGTTTATCAAAGAATTTGCTTCGAATCATCATTTTCAATCAATAAATTTCAGGATTGGTCATTGGAGTAAGGGTAATAGTATGAATGATATTATTATTCGTACTTCTCATCAACAAATGGCGAGAAAGACATTTATCCATATACGATAGCATAGAGTATTTTCTCCAAAATTTCAACAATATGGCTCCAATCAGATACTCCTACAGACAAATAAAGAAGATGACTAACAATTTCAATGTCCAGTTTGGCGAAGGAGGCTATGGTCATGTGTACAAAGGAAAACTGCGAAGTGGGCAGCTGGTAGCTATGAAAATGTTGTCAGCAAAATCAAAAGTCAATGGAAAAGATTTTGTGAATGAAGTAGCTACTATGGGAAGAATTCAACACGTTAATCTTGTTCGATTAGAGAGGTTTTATTCCACAGTGACAAAGTTGTTATTTACCCAAAGTGGCAAAGATTCAGAATTGCTGACTTGAAGCAAAATATATGAAATTGCTATGGGCGTGACGCGAGGGATAAACTATCTGCATCAGGTCTGCAACATGCAAATAATGAATTTTGGCATCAAACCACATAACATACTTCTGGATGAAAATATTTTTACCCGAAGTTTCAGATTTTGGACTTGCTAAACCTCTTCCCGTAAAAAATGATGTTTTGACTATGATAGCAGTGAGAATAATAGTAGGCTACATGGCACCTGAATTGTTCTACACAAGGGTTGACGAAGTCACTTACAAGGCAAATGTTTACATTTTTGGAATGTTACTCATGGACATGGCCGGAGGCAAAAGAATGTGAATGCTAATACTGAGCACTCGAGCCAGGTATACCTTTCCTCGTTGATATATGATCAGTTTTACTGGGGACGGGATGTGAAATGTGGTGCTTATGAAGATGGTCTATTTTCTGAGAACAAAAAAATTTGTAAGAAAACTGGTTTTGATTGCTTTTTGGTGCATACAAATGTCACCAAATGATCGACCATCAATTAAAGAAGTAGTCAAAATGCTTCATAGGGATTCAACATCACTGAAATTACCCCCAAAACCTTAATTTCAACCCCTGATGCACCTTTTGTTGTGGATCAACGCGGATTAAGCTCCTCTGTTAACGAGGACTTAACCGAGGGCTTAACTGGATCTGTGTAACTAGAAATACCAGAAAAATGATCTTGTTAGAATTATGATCAGATACAGTAATTAGTATTTTTGTTAAGTGTATGCTTAGAATAGAAGGTTACATTTCAGAAATTCCCAACAACAATGGGTGCACTTGTAACCAATGTTAGCCTCAAATAATGGATCGGATGCACACAATGAAAAAGGTGGCTACTTTATTCCTCTGTTTGGTGAGGAAGGTGGAACCAAACTAAATTGCAAAATACCATCAATATAACTTGTTTTAGTATAGTTACTTATACAAACAATTTTAATATACTTTTGTGATGTCATTCTATCTCAACAATACATGATTTTTGAAAAAATGAATGTAGAGATAAATGAATTATAATTTCATTAATAAATGTAATATAACACGTATTGTAGTTCTAAATTTATATTAAAATATTAATGACACATATGTAGTTATAGTAAGTCATAACTAGCATTGGTGATATGGTGTTCTAAATGCATTCTATTTTAACATTACAATATTTGCATCACTTAAGCGTGTGTTTACGTACAAAATATATAATTTACATATAAAATTTGCACGCAAACTACACGCATAGGTGATATAGTTTATTATGTATATATATTCAAACAAGTTAGTTGTGACCCTAGTCCGTTGCATTTTGTTGTCTTCTTTTCAGATACATTTTAGCAGAATGAAGTAGTGAGAGCATAATATTCAGCTAGATGTAGTAATGAGTTACCTCTTTTTGAGTCCATAATGTTGAGGACGAATACAGTGAAGATTGAGGCCTAATTAGCTAGGACGAGGTAGCAAAAGTCTTCAACCATCATTGGTGATATGTTGTTCTAAAAGTATTCTATTTTAACATTATAATATTTCCATCACCTGAGCGTGTAGTTGATGTGCAAAATTCATAATTTACATATAAAATTTTCATGTAAACTACACGCATAGGTGATAGTTTATCAAAGAATTTGCGTCTAATCTACATTTTCTTTCAACTAATTTCTGGATTGGTCATTGGAGTGAGGGGAATAGTAGGAATTATATTATTTTTCGCACTTCTCATCCAGAAATGGCGAGCAAGAAATTTATCCATGTACGACCGCATAGATTATTTTCTCCAAAGTCGCAACAACATGGCTCCAATGAGGTACTCCTACATACAAATGAAGAAGATGATTAACAATTTCAATGTCAAGTTAAGCGATGGAGGCTATGGTTGTGTGTAAAAAGGAAAACTACGAAGTGGGCAGCAGGTAGCTGTGAAAATGTTTTCAGTCAAATCAAAAGTCAATGGAAAAGATTTTGTGAATGAAGTATCTTCTCTGGGAAGAATTCACCACGTTAATTTTGTTCTATTAGCAGGGGTTCGTGCCACAGCGACAAATAATGTTTTGATCTATGACTACATGCCTAATGGTTTGCTAGATAAGTTGTTATTTACCCAGAGTGGTAAAGATATTGCTAAGTTGGAGAAAAATATAAGAAATTGCTATGGTCGTGGAACGAGAAATAGACTATCTTCATTAGGGCTGCAACATGGAATTACTGCATTTTGAAATCAAACCACATAACATACTTCTGGATGAAAATTTTGATCCCAAAGTTTCATATTTTGGACTCGTTAAACTTTTCCCTGTAAGAAATGATGTTGTGATTTTGACAGCGGTGAGAGAAGCACTAGGCTACATGGCACCTAAATTGTTCTACACAAGGGTTGGCAAAGTCACTTACAAGGCAGATGTTTACATTTTTGGAATGTTACTCATGGAGATGGCCAGCAGGCGGAAGAATGTGAATCCCAATGTTGAGCACTCGAGCAAGGTATATTTTTCCTCGTGGATATATGGTCAGTTTTAATGGGGATGGGATATGGAATGTGGTACTTATGAAGATGGTCAATTTTCTGTGCAGAAAAAGGTTATTATAAGAAAACTAGTTCTAATTATTTTTAGGTGCATACAGTTGTCACCAAATGATAGACCATCAATGAAAGAAGTAGTCAAAATGTTGCATGTGGATTCATTATCACTGAAATTACCCCCAAAACCTCAATTTAACCCCCCCTATGCACCTTCTGATGCGTGTCAACGCTGCAGTTTCCGAGGGCTTCTCTAAATCCGTGTACCAAGAAAAATAAGAGGAACAATCTTGTTAGAAGTAAAATCAGATACAGTAATTAGTAATCATGTTAAGTCTATTTTTACAATAGAAGGTTACATTTTAGAAATTTCCAACAACAATGGGTGCAATTGTAATAAATGTTAGCCTCAAATAATGGATCGAATGCACACAATGACAAAGGTGGCTACTATGTTCCTCTGTTTGGTGACAAAGGTGGCACCAACTTAAATCGCAAGATACCATCAATAAAACTTGTGTTAGTATAGTTACGTATTCAAACACTTTAAATATACTTTTGTGATGTCAATCTATCTCAACGTTACATGATTTATGTCAAAATTAATGTAGAGATAGATGAATTATCAATTCATTAATAAATGTAATATAACACGTCTTATAGTTCTAAATTTATATTTAAAATATTAATGACACTTATGTAATTATAGTAAGTAATACCAGCATTGGTGATATGGTGTTCTAAAAGCATTCAATTTTAACACTACAACATTTGCATCACCTAAACGTGTAGTTTATGTGCAAAATTCATAATTTACATGTAAAATTTGCACGCAAGCTACACGCATGGGTGATATAGTTTATCAAAATATTTGATTCTCATCTTCATTTTCATTTAATAAATTTTAGAATTGGTCATTGGAGTAAGGGGGGAGTAGGAATGACATTATTATTCGCACTTCTCATCCACAAATGGCGAGCATGGCATTTATCCATATACGATGGCACAATGTATTTTCCCCAAAGTTGCAACAACATAGCTCCAATCAAATACTCCTTAACACATATAAATAATATGACTAAAAATTTCAATGTCAAGTTAGGCGAAGGAGGCTATAGTTGTGTGTACGAAGGAAAATTGCGAAGTGGGTAGCTGGTGGTTGTGAAAAATGTTTTCAGCCAAATCAAATGCCAATGGCAAAGATTTTATGAATGAAGTTGGTACACTGGGAAGAATTCACCATGTTAATATAGTTCGATTAGCAGGTTTTTGTGCCACAACGACAAAGAATGCTTTTATCTACGACTGCATGCCTAATGGTTCGCTAGATAAGTTGTTATTTACCCGACAAAGATTTAGAATTGCTGACTTGGAGAAAAATAATGAAATTGAAATTGACGTGGCACGAGAGATAGACTATTGCATAAGGGTTGCAACATGCAAATACTGCATTTTGACATCAAACCATATAACATAATTCTTGATGAAAATTTAGTACCCAAATTTTTGGATTTTGGACTTGCTAAACTTCGTCCGGTAAAAAATGATGTTGTGACTATGAAGAAAGTGAGAGGAACACTAGGCTACATGGTACCTGAATTGTTCTACAAAAGGTTTGGCGAAGTCACTTACAAGGCAGATTACAGTTTTGGAATGTTACACATGGAGATGGTCTGCAGCGAAAGAATGTGAATACTAATGTTGAGCACTCCAGTCGGGTATACTTTCCCTTGTGGATGTATGATCATTTTGAATGGGGTCGGGATGTTGAATGTGGTGGTTATAAAAATAGTAAATTTTCTGAGGAGGAAAAAGAGATTGTACAAAACTGGTTTTGATTGCTTTTTGGTGCATACAAATGTCACAAAATGATCGACCATGGATCAAAGAAGTAGTCGAAATGTTGCATGGAGATTCACCACCACTGAAATTATCCTCAAAACCTCGATTTCACCTCCATGATGCACCTTCTGTTGTGGATCAACGTGGCAGTTTCAGCTTCTCTGTTGATGATAACTTAACTGAGAGCTTATCTGAATTTGTGTACACATAAATACAAGAGGAATAATATTTTTAGGATTATGATCAAATACAACAATTAGTAGTCTTGTTAAGTTTATGCTTGCAATAGAAGGTTACATTTTAGAAATTTCAAACAACAATTGGTACAGTTGTAAAAATTGTTAGCCTCAAATAATGGATTGGGTGCACACAATGACAAAAGGGCTACTATGTACCTCTTTTTGGTGACAAAGATATCACCAAACTAAATCCCAAGATACCATCAATATAACTTGTGTTAGAATAGTTACGTATACAAACACTTTAAATAAACTTGTGATGTCCTTCTATCCCAAAAATACATAATTTATGTCAATATTAATGTTGAGATAGATGAATTAACAATTCATTAATAAATATAGTATAACACGTGTTATAGTTCTAAATTTATACTAAATATATTAATGACACTTATGTAGTTTTAGTAAGTCAGAACCTGCATTGGTGATATGGTGTTCTAAAAGCATTCTATTTTAACATTTAACATTTTCATCACCTAAGCATGTAGTTTATGTGAAAAATCCGCATTTACATATAAAATTTGTACGCAAACTACACGCATAGGTGATATAGTATATATATTCAAACAAGGTTGTTGTGAACCTATTCCGTTCCATTTTGTTGTCTTCTTTGATGGATATAGTTTAGAAGAATGAAGTAGTGGCTAGATGTAGTAATGAGTTACCTTTTTCTAGCCCATAATGTTAATGAAGAATCCGGTGAGGATTGAGGCTTGATGAGCTAGGTTCGTCACAACCCACAACGAGGTAGCCGAACTCTTCAACCATCATTGGTGATATGGTGTTCTAAAAGCATTCTATTTTAACATTACAATATTTGCATCACCTGAGCGTGTAGTTGATGCGCAAAATTCATAATTTAAAAATTTGCATGTAAATTGCACGCATAGGTGATATAGTTTATCAAAGAATTTTCTGTTAATCTTCATTTTCATTCAATTAATTTTCGGATTGGTCATTGGAGTAAGGGGAATAGTAGGAATGATATTATTATTCACACTTCTCATCACAAATGATGATCAAGGCATTTATCCATATATGATCGCATAGAGTATTTTCTCCAAAGTCGCAACAACATGGCTCCAACGAGGTACTCCTACATACAAATAAAGAATGTGATTAAAATTTTCAATGTCAAGTTAAGCGAAGGAGGCTATGGAAAGTCAAAAGTCAATGACAAAGATTTTGTGAATAAAGTAGCTACTCTTGAAAAAATTCACCAGGTTAAAGCTGCTCTATTAGCGGGATTTTATGCCACAGCCACATAGAATGCTTTCATCTATGACTACATTCCTAATGGTTTGCTATATAAAATATTATTTACCCGGAGTTGCAAAGATTCAGAATTGCTGACTTGGAGAAAAATATATGAAACTACTATAGACATGGCACGAGGGATAGACTATCTGCATCAGGGCTACATCATGCAAATACTGGATTTCGACATCAAACCACATAACATACTTCTAGATGAAAATTTTGTACCCAAAGTTTTGGATTTTGGACTTGCTAATCTCTGTCCTGTAAAAAAAATGATGTTGTGACTATGACAGTGGTGAGAGGAACACTAGGCTACATGACACCTGAATTGTTCTACACAAGGGTTGACAAAGTCACTTACAATGCAAATGTTTACCGTTTTGGAATGTTACTCATGGATATAGCGGGCAGGCGGAAGAATGTGAATGCTAATGATGAGCACTCGATGCAGGTATACATTCCCTCGTGGATATATGATCAGTTTCAATGGGGACATGATGTGGAATGTGGTGCTTATGAAGATGGTCAATTTTCTGAGGAGGAAAAAGAGATTGTAAAAAAAACCGATTTTGATTGGTGTTTTGTGCATAAAGATGCCACCAAATGATTGAACATCGATGAAAGAAGTAGTCGAAATGCTGCATGGGGATTCAACATCACATAAATTACCCCAAAACCTCAATTTCACCCCCCCCTGATGCACCTTCTACTGTGGATTAACACGGCGGTTTCAGCTCCTCTTTTTGGTGGCTACTCTTTTCCTCTGTTTGGTGACAAAGATGGCACCAAACTAAATCGCAAGATACCATCAATATAACTTGTGTTAGTATAGTTACGTATACAAACACTATAAAAAACTTTTGTGATGTCATTGTATCTCAACATTACATAATATATGTCAAAATTACTGTAGAGATAGATGAATTATCAATTCATTAATAAATGTAATATAATACGTATTATAGTTCTAAATTTATATTTAAAAAATTAATGACACTGATGTAGTTATAGTAAGTCATAACCAACATTGGTGATATGGTGTTCTAAAAGCATTCTATTTTAACATTACAACATTTGCATCACATAAGGGTGTAGTTTATGTGAAAAATTAATAATTTACATATAAAATTTGCACGCATAAGTGATATAGTTTATCTAGATCCACCTTTGCATAACTTACGTTCATCTAGATAAGGAATTCAGATTGGAACTGATTTCCCCATCTCCAACTCAACCAAAATCCAAGTATAGGCCAATTTGTCAATATTAATTGTTGCTCTATCAAGTTTGATAGGATATCCCAGAGGACCAACTAATTAACTATCATGCTTAAAATCCTCAGGCCTTTAAGAAACCTTGTTACAGTTATGGATGAATTTTTAAGCTTTACTACTCTTCTTATAGGCTGATCCACCCTTTGGAGGCAGAAATTGCTTCAGGGGCAACCAATTACCACCTTATTCAGCAGTTTGAACAAGAGAGGTGGATGGAAATTTACATAATTTCAGTTGAGTCCGTCTCTGAAAGACGATTTTTCCATAAGTTATGGAAATACCAAGATTTAACCTGTAAATTAGAAAAAAATGAAGGTAAAAGTTTCGGATTGCATTAATCTGGTCATAAACTTATAACTAATGCACATTACATAATAAATTTTTAATATTGCAACTAAACGTTGTTACCTTTTTATAATTCTAATTCAACCCAATTTTTCCATATGCACATAGAAAGGCGATCTTTCCCAAAGACTTTGCATTTTCATCATGCTATAAAAATACTATAAATACTACCGAACTCTCAAAAATCATTACATTGCAGGTAAGAACCAACATATTCTGTCTTCCGAAGTATTCATTTTTAAGCGGGTGAAATTATCATCTAACCAACCTTTTATTTTGACCGCGAAATGTAGTTCGGTGCAGCCATTGGATTAACCATGCATATATCCTTCCTTATATTAGTTCTCCCTCCTTCACAACTTAAATTACCGCTCAGTCATTGCACATCATTCAAGATACATGTTTGAGCGTTAATATATTTAAATATGTATAAAAATGGCAAATAAAAATTTGTTTTCCATAAATTACTTGTTACGACGAATTCACCAATATCACATACGATAATATTACTTCTTATATGTCTATTCAAATATGCGGTCAAACTTTGATAGAGAATAGTGTTATAAAGTAAGGAGGTAATTTAAGTTAGGGCACTGGGAGTAAGTTTTTTGAAATCAGCACACGAGATAGTTTAGTAACACACAGTACATACACCCACGGGTGTACCCCAGCGGTTGGGACGTTGGTTAGTTTGGTCCAATGGTCACAGGTTCGATACTCGGCA
>JAULKK010013437.1:0-10139 GCA_032355705.1 Rubia peregrina
CTCACGAGTTTTCGAGTCGAGCAATGCCTTGCTCAACTCGACTCATTAACTATTCGAGTCGAGTTCGAGTTCGAGTTTGAGTCGAGCCAAATTCGAGTCGAGCTTTGACCGAGTTTTGACCAAGTCGAGTGCGAGTTGCTCACGAGACGCTCGACTCAATAAGCACCCCTAGGCACAACGCAGAAGAAGAGTGTGGGTATGTAAGAAGAAGAGATGAAGAAATTGGTGCGTAGGAAAGAAGAGAATAAGGGAAATTAGGGTTTAGGGGATTTAGGGGGGCATAATAGTCATTTCACATTTTTCAAATTTTCTTTTTTAGAAAGGTGTAAAAGAGTCATTTCATAGAATTCCAGCAAAAAATGTCAGAATGGTTCATTTTTCACTTTCTCTAATTATCTAGGGTCACACTAGCACTTTCGAACACTAGAGGGTTCTTTTGGCACTTATGTCAATTATTTAGGGTTATAAAACACACTTTTATCTAAAATAAAAGTTTAAAATTGAAGATAAAAGATTAGATAGATCTATATACACAACCCTTTTATAATCGGAGTTAGGAATAAAAAATAACTCTGATATATATTTAATTGTTAAAATTATAAGAAAAATATTTTTACTAAGTTGTATTGATATATATATATATATATTTGAATTAAATTTATTTTTATAGATTGGGTCAGTTCCTAGTTAGACCGGACATAGATCCAAATTAGTTTGATTATGTCAGTTATTTTTCATGTTGACTATTAATCGGGTTATGTTTGTTATTCCACAAGTTGAATTGGCTTCTGGTTCATTACGAGGCGGGTTGAATTGGGTTTGGATTGTTTAGGGTTCAGGTTGATTTTGGTTTGGGTTTTTGTTGAGTTTGGGTCTAGATTATCGGGTCAAAATCAAATTTTGGGTTTAGTTTGGTCGTTCAAAGTTCGAGTTGGGTCAATATCTCTCGGGTCAGAATTGGGGTTGGTTTGAGTTCTATCGGTCGGGTTCAGATTTGGATCTATATTTCTTGAATCAGAATTGGGTTTCGAGTTGAGTTTGATCATGTCAGATTTGGGTTCTCGAGTCAGGATCAGGTTTGGGGTTGATTTCAGTCATGTCGATTAGTGTCAGATTCTTGGTTCGGGTTAGAGATTGGCATCTCTACCAGGAGTAGTTATTAATTCAATATAGTCATTTCATCACCATTCATTATTTAATAAAATGGTGCCAAACTCTCATATTGTTTTTTTTTTGCATTTATTTTGATTCCTTGGACAACAATACAGTTGCCAAACTCTCATATTGATTTTTTGTGGGATGAACATGTTAGATATTTTCAAGAATTTAAAGACATATAGTGCATGGGTTACTTGACATTAAACAATTGATGAATTGTTGTAATTGATTCAAGTTTACAAATCAAAGATATGATCTTGAAGTAAGTGTTAGTTTAAAGTGTGTTATCCTATGGATTCATGGAGCTTATCTTTTGAGTTTACAGAAGAGTTTCAAGTCAAGTCATGAAACTAAAGATAAGACATCAATGTCAATCTCTCTTTTGTCATTCTAAAGACACATTACAATTGCACACACCACAAGATAAGAAAGAAAAGAAACATGTCTTTAATAATCTAAAGCTCGTGCTCGTATTTTTGGTGTTTTTGGTGTTGGGAAGTTAGTGCAAACTTTTTCAAATTTTACTTCATCTTATCCTAAGAGGATATTTGTTTCATATTACTTGCACACAAAAGGGAACAAACAAAGTATTAAAGAAAGTGTTTTGTGCGATTTGAAGATTCACCAAAATATATCCATCGTTTGTTATCTCCTCACTTTCTTTTTGCTATTTCAATTGGTAAGAAATACATTTTATAACCAACAATCTTAAGGATTTATTTACATACCATAAAAAATGGCAAGCAATGTCAAGAATTTTTAATCTAACATGGTTACACTTGATCGCTTTAATGGAGGAAATTACATTCGATAGAAGAAAAGAGAGCATTTCTTGTTGACTGCATTGAAAGTGTCATATGTCCTTATCACTCGTAAACTAACCACCAATGGAGATGAAGAAACACTAGATGATCTTCATAAGAAGCATAAATGAGAGACATATGATGAGATATTTAGGGAACATATTCTCAATGCGATGTGTGACAACTTTTTTTTTATGTATGTCACTCAATGGTGATTGCAAAAGAGCTTTGAGAAAAGTTAGAGGCAAGATACATGCAAGAAGACTCAACCAGTAAGAAATTCATGGTCTCATCTTTCTTTAATTACAAATTGATAAACAAAAAATTGGTGATGAAACAATTTGCAGAAATTGAAAAATGTTAAATCACTTCTCCCAATATAACCTTAACATTGATGAATCAATTATAGTTAGAGATTTTATTGATAACCCCCACCCCTATCTTTGAAATATTTCAAGAGATATTTCAAACATAAGAAGAAGATATTTCACTTGGAAGCTTGGCTAACTCTCATCATGTTAAGGAATAGTTTTGATTGTAGGAAAATCCTCAATAAAAGGATGATGCTAAAGGCAAAGAGTCGACCACAAAATCAATATGATTGAAGAAGGCTAAACTAGAAAGTCCAAGACACGGGCTTACAATGGCATTGGCCAGAGATATATTCTAAAGAAAAAGGACAGGTGTTATCATTCCAAAAAGGAAGTGCACTACAAATATGAATATAGGCTTCTTAAGAAGCAAAGCTTTGACTCCTAAAATAGAGGAAATGATGACAAACCTCTTTTGGCCATGATATCTGAAATCAACATAGTTGATGAAGACTTTGCTTGGTGGGTTGATTTGGGTACTACTCGACACATTTACTAGAATAAAAGTTTTTTCAAAACTTTACAAAATATGGAAGATGAAGACTCTATTGTCTTTATGGGAAATGATGCAAGTGCACCAATAAAAAGCGTAGAAGAGATTGATCTCAAGTTCACTTATGGGTAAGTCGTTACGCTCATTAAATTGTTGCATGTTTCCCGAAGTTAGAAAGAACTTGATTTCTGATGGCCTTTTAAAAAGTTTGATTTTAAACTTGTGATAGAAGCTGATAAAATTGTAATATCCAAGGGTGGGATGTTTGAGGGAAACAGGTATCTTTGTATGTGATACTCAAACTGAATCTTATGCATGTCAATAAAATGAATGCATCTGTTGCTTACCTGACCAAATCTTCTTCTATTTTGTGGCATAATAGGCTAGGACATGTTCACTATAAAAGAATTCATGACGTAATCAAATTGGATCTTTTACCAAAATGTTTGCAAAAATGATGCACTACTTACATGTTAACAACCAGAAAACCTTTTCCACGAATTGAAAGAAAATCAAGCATATTGGGGTAAATACATAGTGATTCATGTGATCTTCATTTGACACCATCTTTAGGAGGCAAAAATTACTTTGCAACTTTCATTGATAATTTTACAAGATAATGTTATGTGTATTTGCTATATTTCAAAGACCAAGCCATGCAAATGTTTCAAAAAATTACAACAACAAAAAAGTTTAACTTGCATGTGATTTGTCAATAAAATCCTCGGAACTGATAAAAGTGGTGAATACTTTGAAATGATTTCTTTGAAACTGCGAGTGTCAAACATGAGGTGACAACTCCTTACACACCACAACAAAGCTGAAATGAAGAATAGTGTATTGATGGAAATGTTTAACATCATGATGTCCACTGCGAGCCTTAGTCAAGACTTTTGAGGTGAAACTGTACTTATAACTTGTTATATAAGTACTCAATAGAGTTTCCAATAACATAAACTCAATAACTCCATATGAACTTTGGCATAAAAGAAAATCAAATCTCAATCATTTGAGAGTTTGGGGTTGCCGAGCCATAGTAAGATTCCCCGAACCTAAGAAACGGACGTTGGGAGAAAGAGGTGAGGAATGCATCTTTATAGGTTGTTCACATAATAGCAAAGCTTATAAGTTTATGGTTATTAAGACAAATGACTCTATTTAGGTTAATACTATAATGGAGTCAAGAGATGCAATCTTTGATAAACAAAGATTTATATCAATTCCAAGAAACGTTTAAAATGAGTCAAAACATAGTGAGTTTGTATCAAATGGCCCAAATGACAAAAATGAAGTCATTGACTTGAAAAGAAGTAAAAGAGCTAAAAAGACCAAATCATTTGGTTCGGATTTTATTAGTTATCTTGTAGAAGGTACAAGAGATAAGTAGAGCAATAAAATTTATTATTGATTCACTGCTGAAACAGTTCCAAAGACGTTTGATATAGCAATAACATCTCACTATGCTCCATTTTGAAAAGAAGCTATCAACGATGAGATGGATTCAATCATGAGTAATAATACTTGGGTACTCAAAGATATACCACCTAGTTCCAAAGCCATTGATTTCAAATGGATCTTCAAAAAGAAGTTGAAAGTGGATGGAACCATAGATAAGTACAAACAAAGACTAGTAGCCGAAGGGTTTACACAAAAATATGGCCTTGATTTTTTTATACTTATTCTCCAATGGAAAGAATAGCTAGTATAAGGGTACTACTTTTCAAAGCATCAATCCAAAATTAGTTATTCATCAAATGAATGTGAAAACTACATTTTTAACTAGTGAATTGGGTGAGGAAGTTTATACGAAATAACCCGAATGGTTTTTAGTATCAGGACAAGAGCACAAAGCGTGTAAACTTGTCATGTCATTATAAGGACTTAAACATGCTCTGAAATAATGACACCAAAAATTTGATCGAGTGATACTTGCTAGTGGATTCAAAGTAAATGAATCACATAAATGCATTTAAAGTAAGTATTCAAATGATAAATGTGTCATAATTTATTTGTACGTTAATAACATGCTAATCTTTGGTTCAGACTTAGAATAAGTCTTAGAAGCCAAAAAGTTGATCTCGGGCAAATTTTATATGAAAGACATGAGGGAAACTGATGTTATTCTTAGAAAAGAAAGTGCTAATATGACCCTACATGTATGACATAAGTGCCAATATAACCCTCTGATTTTTAAAGGGCCAAAGTGACCCTAGATAATTCATGAAAGTGCCAAACCATCCAATCCAGTAATTTTTTGCCAGAATTTGCATTAATGACTCTTTTGCCCCTCTTAAAAATAAAACCCACAAAGGGGTAGTGACTGTTATGCCCCCACTTTTTCTTCTTCTCCTAAACCCTGACCGCCATCCTTACCTTTGTTCTTCACCTTATCAATCATAACCTCCACCCCCACCTTCTTCCTCACCTTCTTCTTCCAAGTCCATCGCGATAAAGCTCCAACTTTACAATCCAATGTGGAGGAGGCGGTTCCGCCATCGTTTATGACCTTGCATTCATGGTGAAGAAGAAGCTTTGACTTTCAGAGCCTTGCATTCTCATTCATCGTAAGCCTTTATGTATTCATCGTAGGAGAATTCGAGAAGCTTGACGCATCTGTCCCTGAACTTGTCGGCGTAGAAAGCCATGGTGGAGAGCTCCATCGTGCTCACTAATAAGAGACAGATCTCTCTTCACCGTCATTGAATTTTGCTTCCCTTCCAAGATAGTCCTTTTCTTCGATGCTACTGGCAATAAGAATCTTCATAAGATTGGTGGGGCTTTGTCGTTGGCGATGGTCGGGAATTGGGCTAGAAGGATGGGTGGGGGAGAGGCTAGTTTGGGTGGAAGGGTTGGGGTGTTGGCGGGGTTGGGGTGGAATGGTGGTGGCGGGGCTGGCCAGAGAGGGAGTTAGGTGGAGAATGCAGCGGGCTGGGTGGAGAGGTATCATTTTCTGGCGAGCTACATGGAGAGGAAGGGTAAACTATCCTTAAAATTCCAGGTTTTGACCGAGGGGCATTTTCATCTTATTAAGTTTGTCACCATCGTCCTCGTCAAAATCAACTCCGGAAATGGTCTTTGAGGGTTTTATTGGCACTTTCATTAAAAAAAACTTAGGGTTTTTAGTTTCATTTTCATAAAAAAAATAGGGTTATATTGGTACTTTTGCAACTTTATAGGGTTATATTGGTATTTAGCCCTTCTTGAAATTAGAATAAAGAAAAAAATCCATTACACTCTCACAATCTCATTACATTGATAAGATCCTTAGAAGGTTTAATCATTATGATTGCAAGCTGGTCTCAATTACCATTTACTGTACATGAAGAATGTGAGAAATGTTGTATCACAACTGGAATATTCAAGTATTATAGGCAGTCACACGTATGTCATGACTTGTACATGTCCAAATATTACTTATGCAGCTGGATTCTTAAGAAAAATCACAAGTAAACCTAACAAGAAGCATTGGCTTGGTGTTACAAGAGTTTTAAAATATCGTACGCACACAAATAATTATTGTATCAACTTCAAAGGGTATCCTTCGGCTCTTGAAGTTTATTCAGACGCTAGTTGGATAAAAGACAAAGACAGTCACTCATCTAAAAGCGGGTGGATCTTTTTGTTGGGTGGTGGACCAGTTTTTTAGGATCCAAAGAAATAAAATTTGTATAGCTGACTCTACTATGACTTCAAAATTTGTGGGATTAGCTTAATCTAGAAAAGAAGTTGAATGGTTAAGTGACTTATTACATGATGTACCATTTTGGCCTAAGTCAATATTACCAATATCCATTCATTGGAATAGTACTTAAATGATTTCCAATGCATATAGGGAAGTATATAATGGAAAAGTCTAGACACGGTAGAGTGAGGCACAATATGGTTAAAGACTTGATACAAAGAGGAAACATAACCGTAGACTTTGTCAAATCCAATGAAAATTTGGTAAATCCTTTGACTAAGGGATTGAATAGAGATATGATAGAACATACATCCATCAAGCTGGGATTAAAACCTAAAACATAAAACCATAAAGATGGAAACCTCAATTCGATGCTAGTTAATTTACTAGTCTTGAATTTAATGGTTGAAAATACATTGTTGAAACACTAGTTGTGGAATAATTTTTATTACATGCTAGTTGGTAGAGGATGAACTTTGAAGTTCGTAACAAGACTGAGAAATTATAAATACAGTATATGCACATATTGTTTGCATGAGCTAGGAAATAATTCGTATGGCGGGGGCATATGAACGCAGTGTGTAAATCAAAGTTTTAGACTTGAAATTTTAAAATATTCATGAATATGATTGTCTAGGAGGGGACTGTATTGACCGGTGGTTGGCATGGGGTTAATGGGTAAGGAGGTACACCTGGGTCGTGATAATCTGAGGATAGGACCATATTGAGGTTGGTGATTAGTTCTGAAGGTTATCTCTGGAGTGTTTAGCCACTAAGGTGATGCTATGACTTTAGAGAGCATAATGAGATACTAATTTTCTAAAAGGTGAGGGTGTCTGTATAATGGGTGTTCACACATTGATCCCAGAGTGTAATTCTACTTCCAGAGTTAGTCTACATTACCAGGGATTCAAGTGGACTAAATTTGGGGTAAGGTTTGGAGGGGTGGTCCCGAGTATTCGGCATCCCCTAGCTAAACTAGAGCGAGGTGAGGGATGATTGAGATGGTGGACCCTCCGAAGTGAGAGTTTAGTGGTAGTTCCCAATATTTCAAGCTCTGTACAATTTGTAATCAATGATATATGATAGGAAAAACTTTAGGATTAGAACATAAAGGATCAATGAATAGCTAAACATTCGACGCAAATGCCCCCAAGTCTCCTTAATCTTATCTCTATCTCTTTAGTTAAATTTCATGCTAGATAGTTCTACTTTCCTACTTGCTTGTTAGTAGTACCATTCTGAAACAAAAACCCCCATATATCATTTGCACAAATTTTAAGACAGGTATATGTGACATATTTTTAATGGGTGATGAGATTGAGCCTACATAAATCAAATGAAAGGAAGAGTTATGATCATATATTTATGGCTAAATATAGAAAGTTTAGAATTAGGATGTTTATAGTGGGACGTCCCAAAAAGGAAAATAGGAAGTTTAAAGTGGGACGGGTGGATTATTATTTTTTCTCTGTGAACAATCCTGCCTTGCCCCTATCTACAGTCTTATAGCTAGAAGCAATAGGGCAACTTATAAATAGTATCTTTGATTAGCGCACTAGTTTTAAACGACACTAGTATACCTGTCTCCTAAGGTTTAAATGTTCGTTCCTCCAAGTGAAGGTATTTCATTTTTGAATTTGGTTTGTATTTTGTAAACCCACTTTGTGTCCGTATGAATGTTCTTTGTTGGACTAATTGTAGAAATTCATAAATTGTGACTGAATTTTAATAAGGAGAACCTATTGTTAATTGGGAATATCATTGTTCAATTCGTGCTTTACAATGCTTTTTTATGCATGTTTGTGTTTCTTAGTTCTATTTAGTGTCGTATTTAGGATATGAACCCCCAATTTTCTATCTATCAGTGTGGGATTGCATTCTCGGATATATTTTTGAGTCATTCAATTGGTTTTCAAGAGAATTGGTCATTTCATGCGGTGTCGGTCACACGTTGACCCAGCGCTGGATTGAACAGACAATTGAAACACACCATCCTTTAGCTACTTCTATGTCATTGAATGACACCACATTTTACATCAGTTCCCTGTTGTCAATTCAACCGATATCATGGACGATGGGTGACCGACACTGCACCAGAAGGCCAATTCTCCTTTAAATTGTTAGTCTAGTAGAACAAATAGTTGAATCTTGGTTTGTTAAACTATGTTACGGGTAATTATTTAAACTGTCGACAAGAAATCTAAAATATCTAGTTAAAAAATGACACACATATGTTATTAGATTTTATATTCTCAGTTTCCTAAGCTGATATTAATGTAGTGTACATTTTTCATTCATTAACCTGCCTAAATCCACCATGTTGAACAAGCATAAAAACAGTATGAACAAGAATCATGAAGTATTTAAATTATCTCATTTAAAAATATTTATTTGATCCAAGTGACAAATTAAGTTATTTATTTTCCAAAGCAGGTTGACTCAGGTAGTGGTACAACCGATGGGCATCATGCTAGAGTTTTGGGTGTCGAACACTACACTTTATCATTGTCCAGCCTCATTTCCATGTCATTCTTTCCTAACAAAAACCTTGGGATGGTTCCTACAATGGTAATCCATTCCATTTTTTGGTTCAATATTTCCTAAACTATGTCACTTGTTCTTTGAAGCCAGCAAAATACATAAGGTAGTTTTTTACTAGCTCATTTCAGATTATTCCATCAAACATTCAGTCAATGTTACCAGAGAACAAGGTCACTGTGGTGCTTTAGTGTAATAGCAACATTAGGGAGATGACGAAACAAGGCTTTAAACCCTAAGGGACGAGGCAAATTTCTTGAGGACAATTGCCAAAAGATTGAAGACGCTTGTTCTTCGAACTTCTTGAATTAAGTGAAACGAAGATTATGTTCAAGGTGATCATACTGAGTGGTACCCTGAGGCATCGATTAGAATGGAAAATGTATTTTTTGCAGGCTACAATTGATTTTTTTTTCCTCTCTATTTTGTATGGTTTTTACTATTTCAATTTATTGTGCCGTATTTCCAGAGATGTTAGTTCTTGTTACATTTGATTAAATGCATCTTAACATTTACTACCAGCCAGAACACGTGTTTTTTAACCGATGCATTTTGACATAAACGACGTCATTCATCTGTCGATCCTGTAAACAGTCCGATAAACGACATATACTATGTTGGTCAGCCAAATTAAAATACGGGATTAGAAGAAAATTTAATCAACCGACATCGCACGCCTTTCCTTCTTCTTTTTTATTTCAATTTTCTCAACTTTTTACCTTAGTTTGACCATAATAGAGGTAAAAGGTAAAAATTTGTAACCAAGATAAATACTATTTTTTAATTCATTTAAAAAAACTGAGGTAAAAGAATAGTTTGCCTTTCTTATTGGCAGTAAATCAAACAATCGAGTTAAAAAAGCCGAAGTTAAAAGTCAATTTTCTTGTAATGTAACTTATGGATTTAAAGGCTCCTTTTATTAGTTAGAGTAAAAGGCAAAGTCCTTTTACTCAAAACCCCATCATCTCAAGTAGTACAGGTTGATGAAGAGGTAAATCACTGCATATAAGAAAACCCTTTAATTTGTTTATTTTATAGGATTGGAAATTTTTACATCAATAAAAAAATACGGACCATTTTTTTTATTTTAG
>JAULKK010013455.1:0-10139 GCA_032355705.1 Rubia peregrina
CAAGTAGTAAAAGTGTTAAATAGGTTACATTTTCGATGATAGATAGAAGGCTTGGAATTATAAATCAATTGCCCCCGAGATTCCATAATTCATAGTTAATCTCATTTTAGTTCTTGTAAACTTCGTAGTTTAACTTGTCTTTCAAAATGTTAACTTAGAAAACCAAACCAACCCCCCCTCTTTATGTGCTTTTATATATATACATATATCTATATCTAGTATAATATTTACTATTATACGAGCAAACATTTAAGAATATCCCTTGTTTCCGTGGACGAACTCTACTTGCCACTATCTACTTAGTTGTAGTATAGTACGCAATAAGGGATAAAAATAGTATCTTTGAGAGGTACGACGGCGACCTCCCATCTAAACATTTTATTTAGTCCAAATTGATCCCATGAATAAAATGATTCCAAGACCTTCAAAATCACTAAGTTTTGAGCATGTTTTGCCTTGTCTCAGTTCCTTTGATTTTATGTAAGTAATCCCATTGCTAATAGTATATGATACTACTCTTGGTTGACAAGATACATCCGATGTATTACCTATCTCCTTTGCCACAACATCTAAGGACCTCTCACTGATATTGACGAGCAAACCAAAACCAACATGTAAACCACTTTCACTAGGTCTACCCGCATCTGACCCAAGATTAGAATGACATTATCGCTTTAGCAAAGTTTGTCATTAGTGATCGAGGGTTTAATGAGTGTTCTTATTTTGGAGAGGCAAATTTTTTCTCATTATTGCTTTTGGGATCTAGGTTCTTTATGTTCGTTTGATTATTAGTGAACTAGTTCTATAATCATTCAACACATATAAACCAATCACATGCATTCATTATATAATAAATAAATAAATGCAATTAAAGTGATTTTAGTATGGCCCCCTAATCTTGAAAAATCTTCATTTTGTTTGCTAGATCCCATCCTTCGATTTTCACATCGAAGTTACAATTCATTTCAACTTAAAACATAAAATAGAAAATAAATTTACATAATAGAAATAAACGGTACGCAGACCATATTTAAATTACAATTCTCAATGAACGGTGCGCAAACCGTATTTAAAATATCTAGTTGAGTCATACTAGTCACTTATAACTCTGCATTGAATCCAATTCATACATGCATTCATTCACTTCTAAAGTGAATGACTCAATTACATATAAAAGAAAATTGGAATAAAATCACATTGTAAATTATGCAATTAACCATTCAAAAATAATTAAGTTAACTAATTTCTAAAATTATTAACTTTAATTATTTTTCCTTGCCATATTTAATAATTCTAAATTACTAAATAAATTGATTATATTAGGCAAACTATATACTAGAAATAATTAAAATAAACTAATATTTAATTATTCTGAATCAATAAAATAAATAATTTTTTAAAATAATGTAGTACATCCAATAGCATTATTAATAAAAATTCATTTTTATTTAATTTTAATTTGGAAAATTAAAATTAAAAAAACTTTGTTCATATTCAATTTCTAAAATTAAAATTTCTCCCACTCATAAATTAAACTAATGGGAAACTAGCCCACTGAGCCCAGCCCAGCCCATTTCAGATTTTTGGGAAAAAATAATTTTAATTTATTTTCAAAAAATGTTTGGACTAGCCCGACCCAATTCAACCAAGACTAAACCAGAAAACCCAACTTAGTCAGAAATGTTCGGGCCAGAACCAAGTTGGGCTGCAAGTGGCTCTGCACCCAGCAATAGGATCACTTAAACAACACCTCGGCCATACTTAATTAATAGGCCCATATTTAAATAATATTGGCTTGTGGTTTACTGTTCAATAGCCAGCTTCAGCGCCCATGGCCCTCTGGCGACGATGTTACAGTACCCGTCAATGAACAGTAATTCCAGTGGGTGAACAATTTTTAAGAAAACAAAAAATTTAGTGGGTTTAAATCAAATTAAATAATCCAATAATTAATTCGATTAAAACATAAACACGAATCTAACACCAAATAATGTAAATATAATTCACATATGGTCTAGATCAAACTAAAACATGCAAAAGGCTCTGATACCACTGTTTGCAATTGATTAAATGTAATTTAATGGAATATCAATAACTATATTCAAGATCCCATGCATGTATTCAATCTGAATCTAAGGGTTTCGATTACCTTTGAAGCGTGCAGAGAAACGTTCAATCACGAAGATGAGGATCTCATATGCGATCTCTCTACACATATCCACACAACAAGATCAAATCGCTTATGCCATTGTCAGCTTAGAATTGATCAACAAGAAAATATGGCAACGTCTGTCTTCTTTCTTCTCTTTTACGACGAGGTTGTTTTTATAAGTAAGGTAGGGTTATTTTTTCTGCCTCCTGGAACGGGCACGGTTAAAAAATGTTTGCTCTAATGTTTATTCCTGTAAAGTATCTACTTATACAAAATAAACATAATAGTAAACCCAAATCCAAAGTCAATTTGGGCCTAGCCCAATTGGACTTAATGAGTTTTAAACTCAATTCTCATATAATTACTATAGTTATTTCTTTTTATCCAGTTTCATTCTTTGTGTGTGACCCTATGTGTTCAATCATAATAAACTACAAGCCCAATATAATTGATGCTAGCGAATAGAAAGCAGTTTCCAACTAAACATTCCGATCACTCAAAATAACTAAATCAATTATCTTCGTAATTAATCCTCAAATTGTATTATGGAAAATGCACATTGACTGAAGGACACTATTCCAACAGGTACAAGATTAGAGAGATCCAGAAATGCAGAGACATCTAGAGAGAATAGAGATGCATAAGTAGTACCCCCGCATAAGGGGAAAACATGTCATCAAATCTAACATGTTTGGTGACAAATTTTTAGAAATGTAGGATCCATCCAATGATAACCTTTGTACTATGACATGTACCCAAGAAGAAAGTTTGTGTATTGTATATGAACAAAGAAAAGAATAAACTAGACAACCAAATGTATAGGAATTAGTGTGGATGGAAGTTTGATCAGATATGACTTCATATTTTAATAACCCTCCAAGACCAAGAGTGAACAACCGATTTATGGTGTAAGCGGCCGCATCAAATGCACCATGCCCGCAAAAACAATCACAAGCATTTGTTGAAGAAGAATTATTATGTAATGACTTCTCGTAAACTAATAGAATTTTTAGAAAAATCAAACAGCCTGCGTGCATTATATGTCAAAACTTATAGTAATCCAAATATCAAAATCGTCACATAAAATTAGTACAAATGATTATATTTGATAGAGGGAGTGAAATTATCAAAATTTTGAATCCAAAGACTTAAGCTTATCAATTTTAAAATATTTAAGTATAAAAACAAGTGGATGACTTGAAATAAAAATTATTTGAAAAATCGACTAAACCCACAAACTCACAGTGTACAAACATGAGTACTCGGACGTACTTCTTTATGATAAACTAAGTAGGTAAAGAAAAATCAACACATAACATACACATGATTGAACAAATTCTAACCTTGACTCTAGTTCAATAGTGTATTAAGATAAACTCACAAAAAATTAAGGGTCAATATGTTCATTGATTGAGGCAAGAGTGGCCTAAGACATTTAACAGTAAAACTGTTCAGCAATTTGGTCTCTCAATGATTAGCACATAAATTGATCTGAGTGTTTATCGAAACATAGAAATTTTCATCAATATCTTTTCAGTGACATATGGGATTAAACATTCACAAACTTGGGGAAATTTTCATCAACAACCTTTCACCACTACCACGATTAATTGAATAAAAAAATCCATAGACTCATCGGACTTAAGATCAGTACAATACGTCGGGTCTAATAAGACTCGAACCTAACACTACAACCCATACCCATAGGGTCCAAAAAATATCTTAGACCAATATCCCAAATTTGATAGGTCTTCAATGTGTTTAAACAGGTCCTAAATAAATCTAATTTTATCTTCTTCTTTTTCACTAAATAAAACATACACTGTTCTAACTAAGGCATGAAATAATTAAATATTATTAAATCTCCCATACATATTTAAAAATACAATTCAATTAAAGATTTAAATAGAAAACTCACTTACCTACTAACTTCGGTTTTGAATCCCCTATCCCAGTTTAAATTGCATAATATTTTCCAGTTAAAGTTGACAAAGTTTCACCATATATTTGAATAAATATATGAGCAATAATATTATCATATGAGATATTGTTAGATTTTTCGCAACATGTAGATATTTTATGCGCCATTATTGGATTTTTTATATATTTGACAAAGTTGCACCATTATTATCTGTTGTTACATTTTTTACAGTCAAATATGTTTCTTAGACACCGTGAAAAAGATTCTGTATAATTTGAAATGGGACAGGGGGAATTGAAAAATCCTACCCTATATACGTAGTTACATATTTTACAGTCAAATATGCTTCTTGGAGACCATGATTTTTTAATATAATTTGAACTGGGATAGAGGGAATTGAAAAATCCTACTCTATATACATAGTTACATATTTTACAGTCAAATATATTTCTTGGATACCGTGAAAACAATTTCTGTATAATTTGAATTAGGACAGAGGGAATTAAAAATCCTACCCTATACATATTTTATAGTCAAATATGCTTCTTAGAGACCTGGAAAATATTCTGTATAATTTAAACTGGGTCAGAGGGAATTGAAAAATCCTACCCTAATAAAAGATTAGGTGTTTAGGGTGGGTACACAACACATGTGTCAAATGTTGTGGGCAATTACTATTTTGGAAATGAGATGTAATTTGGAAAGGAAATTAGAGAACGTGGAAAAAATAGTGTGTGTATAGATATGGTTTATATGGGTCATTGAGTCGTGTCCGAGTTTTAATATATAAGACCCGGACCTATTTTTATATGTGGATTAAAACATGAGTCTAAAAAATTATTTATACACCAACCCAACGAGTTGGGGCCTTACAGGTTTTGGTTACGTTTCAGTCCCATGATCATCTCTAGTCGTAATCTTTATACAATAACATATTTTAAGCTTTTAAGTTGATATGTTAGCACATTGTTCTAATTTAGTCATCGATTATTACATTAGTTTTGAAGTAGTAATCAGAGTGATCATTTACCCTTTTTAATGTCAATAAAATACGATTATACATTTTTTTCTCTCACGGTGCAAATCACATGAGTAAATTTAGTATGATCACATATGAGTAAAAATCTTGTGATTAATAACCATTAATAGTTACATAGAACATTTTAATGTTACTATTACTTTTATTAATCACATTTTTTTAGGTGTGAATAAAATTTGTGACGAAAATCCACTTCATTTGCAATGAGGGCAACATCCATCAACAAAATAACGTCATTATAACTACCATAATATAACTAATAATACCGACCCTTGGTATTTTCAATATCTTACTGGTGAAAATAAGGGGAATCAATTAAATATATGTGATTGCAATAGGACATGCACTACGGAATAACGTCATTATAACTACTGTAATATAGCCAATCATGCTGACCCTTGGTCTTTTCAGTATCCTAATGGTGAAAATAAGGGAAATTAATTAATTATATGTGATTGCAATATGACATGCACTACAAGTAACATTAAATCAACAATAAAAAATATATAGTCAGTATTAGACGTATAAGAGGAACATTATTTAACCATTCTCACACTTCCACATAAAATTTTCAATAAAATATTTACACAAACTATGATCCATTATTATCTCCCCTTCTTTAACATCTCTTAAGAGTTTTATGTCCACATAATCCACACTTGCTTAAAGTAGAAGAAAGTAAAATGCCCAAAAAATAAATGGCTACACCTAAACTTCTTACCATCATTCTTCAACTTCAATATCTCTTCCAATACAAGATACAGAGAAATGACGCCTTTCCCTTCAATGCCAACCTTTCTCTAACACTTATCTGTCAATTATAATTTCATTGGAATCCCCCAACTAATGACAAACCTCTAAAATTGGATTTGGTTTCTCCCATTAGTGAAAATCAAGCCCTTGACTTCGATTTTGGGACAATTTTAACCTTTTGTTTTCCCTTAAAAATTCGAAGTTAAAGAAGGGGTAGTTAAGAGTATAGTTTTGGTTTCAAAATCGAAATCAAAAGCCATCATATTGATGTCAATACTACTATCCAATGTAGCTTTTGAATAACTTTTGGCCTCGTTTTGAGCAGAACTATAGTTGAAAGTCCCTTTCATCTTTAAAAAAAATTACCTAATGCGTTTCTGATGTTGATACCTTTCTCAAGGGTAAAAGAAAATAGAGCACTATATTAAGCACAAAGAAACACAGAAACAAGTAGTTTAGTCATCAAAATTTAATAAATAAAATCAATAGAATATATCACAAATTATGTAAATATTGAGTATCATTGTACAAAAGATTAATAAACAGAAGTTAGTATATTGCCTGTCGTGATCAAATCAACGAGTTCAACTCTTTGACTCCTGAAAAATAGTCTCCACGATTTCAACCCTGGATGAAAAATAATAACTGACATGTCATTGCACTTGAGATGGAGGAGCAGATTAGAGAAAATATGATAGACGGAGATCAGCTGCTCATAGGTGGCGGTAGCATTGGTGGTGGATGTGAAGGTGTCTTCTGCCAAGATAAAATCTAGCTTGAAGCGAACGTGGACATATAGGTGTTCTCTGCCATTGTCGTTCAGGCGGTGGAAAAGAAAGATGAGATGAATAGGTAGACGCCATATGAAAAACATAGCGCATACGATCAAAATGATGAGGGAGAAAATGATGTGTGAGAAGCCGAGACACTTAGGTTGCGTTTAGGATACAACTAATGAGATCTTATTTTTGTTTCAAAATTTTCTATATATAGCATCATATTTTGAATACACCAGACCTATTAAAATTTACAGAAAAGTGCTAAAATAATCCTACATTTTAGCTGAAAGTCCCAATATAACCCCGCAATCTCAGAAAGTGCCAATCTAATATTTGACTCCGCTAACTTTTTAGTCAACGTTTTGATGAACGAATTTTGTGAAAAAGATAGTTTTGCCCTTGTTGAAAAAAGAAAAAAGAGAGAAAATATGTATATGCCCTCAAATCCTTCAAACCCTTGCCTTTCCAGCACCCCTTGCCTTTTACTCATTTGACTACCAATCTGATGCGAAGACCAGATCTGGCGGAGATGGGGAGGATCGCGGTGACGGCGGCAGTGACGAGACTTTGGGGGACGACGACGATGGTGGGGTACTACGAGGTAAGCTAGAGGAATTGGTGGTGGGCGATGATGGGGTACGGCGGTGCAAGTTAGGGGATTTAGTGGTGGGCAATGGTGGGGTACGGCGCTGCGATAGTGGGGTACGCCGACTAGGGTTTCTAACAACGGTGGCTAGCATGCAGAAGGAGGAAGAGGGCAGCAAGGTGACTGTGGGATGGTGGCGAGCGAGGCTGGCGGTGGGATGGTGGCGAGCAGGGATGACTGTTGGGTGGTTGTGAGCATGGGTTTAGGTTTTCCAGCGCTGGGGTCTGAGCAGGTAGGTCTGAGTAGATTTAGCAGATTTCTGCAACATGCACGCCATGCCGAAGACTAAACCTGGGAGGAAGGACATTGATTCTTACAACATTAAGGGCACTAACAAAATTGTCAGATGTAATTGTTCTCTCCTTGTACCCCTGTTGATTTATTTTCAAACGCAATGTCAGCTCGTGTATGGATTTTCAATATACATCAGTGTTCAATGCTTGATACGTTTGTTGTTAATGTTTGCTTATCCATTTTTTGGCATTTGTTGTCTGAAAAGGTTGAGTTTTGATGCTATCTGCAAGTGCTTCGAGCGGATAGGTTTCCGGCGGTGTGGGCCTGAGCGAGCGGCGTGGGGTTTGGGTTTTCGGCGGAGTAGCGATGTTTTCCAATGGAGCAACATTGGTTTTTGGAAGAGCAGCGACATCTTCCAACGGGGTTGGGTTTGGAAGAAATCATGTTAAAGGATTTTTCCATCATCAATTTTTCTTCTTTGGTCAAAGGAGTATTTTTGTCATTCCACTTTCTTGTCATTGCCGAAATTTCATGAGACAACGTCAGATTAAGAGAGTTTATCTATATCGGCACAAATTTTAGGGTTAGATTGACACATACTCCCCCTTCCCACTAAAACTTGCTTACTTACTTTTTCAAATTCAAAATTTATAAATTTTGACCCAAAATTTCAGCTAATATATATAATAAAAATATAATGTGAGATCTTATTAGATTTATTTTAATATCTATTTTCTAAATATGAATTTTTTATTTGAAATTAAAATACGTAGCTAGTTACGATCATGGGTCGGGTCTAATAAGACTCGGATCCGACCCAAATTTTTTTAGTTAGACCGATACCCGACCCAGACCTGTACCCAAACCCGATGGGTTTAAATGGGTTTTGGGTCTAAAACATGTCCTAAATGGGTATAAAATTCTAATGTTTTCTCCACTAAATAAAATATATATTATGTTAAATACAAATAATTCAAGTTCAATATGCATTTGAATTATTTTTTCAAGAAAAAAATATACATTACATATTATTTGTTGAATTTAAAATAAAAATACAGAGAAAATATGTAAGTAATTTAGAAAATAGGGTAAAATAATATATAGTCAAAGTTATATGGGTCTACGGGACGGGTCTGGTAGAAATTTTTTGGACTCATACCCGATCCAATGGATCTAGACCCAGTGGGTCTGGATCGGGTCCTAGACCCATCCATGATCATCCCTATACGTGGCTAGAGATATTGACGGCTAAACATGGTTATTGGATACCGTGAAAAAGTAATTATGCAAAAACTAGTGGGACGAAGGAAGTATAATAATTAGTTAGGGTTAAACTGAAACTTTCTGAGATTGTAGGATTATATCGATAATTTTATCCTAAATTTAAGGTTATAAATATATTTTGCCCTAAAATTTATTTTAATTTAACACAAGAAAGAGGGAAGGTGAAAGGAACATAATAAAATGGAAAGAGTCCACTCTTGCCACCAATTCACAAAGGAAAAAAAGAAAAAGAAAAAGAAAAAGAAAAAGAAAAAGAAAAAGAAAAAGAAGAAGAAGAAGAAGAAGAAGAAGAGGGAGCTGGAAAATAAGTGACTCAGGATACTGACAATTAACAAATGCGGGGCAGCTAAGTCAAAACCGGAGTATTCTTCAAATGTGCTACATTCCAAACAAGTCCTTATCAACTGATCCAACGCATGCCCATTCTCGTAAATTTCTTCATTGTTGCAACAAACTGAAGTTGGAAATCGAAAACTAAGCTCAACATTAGACTCAACTTAGGGAAATGGCAGGGGATTTGGCGGGATATCCCTTTCTTTAATTGATGTCTTAACTCAATCCAACCTCTCCACCTTTAAACCTCTGACACTCACACGCACTAGCTTAGCTCGCGCCCTTCGATTCCATTTGAGGCAAATAAACAAACAAAAATGGTGACAGACTGAAAGCCCAGTTTTACTGTCTTCTTACGCGATCGCTCCACCACATTCTTCCCGGCTAAGACTCAGTTTTAGTGCGTGTTTCTCCACTTCGCTGAAGACCCAGATCCACGTTTAGGTACCTCATCAATCTGCTGCATTTCGCATCTATGAAATATCTTTCCTTTTTGGTTTTTAGTTCTGGGTTTTTTAATTGGTTGCCGTTTGAATTTTGAATGTGACGAAAATGTAATGGATTTTATGTGAGTGTTTTTGTTTTGTTTTTGGGTGATGTACAGAGTAGGAAGAGGCTGTAGAATCTGAGTTACTGTTTTGGTAGGTGACGTTTAGAGTGCAATTAAATGGCCATTTTGGCGTTTAGCGGAAGGAAATTGACAAAAGAGCACGCAAACAACGGAGAAAATTGAAGGGAACTGTTTTCTTTTCTTTTATTCCCTTTAGTTTTCTACAAAGGTTCTCTTGAAAGACAGCATTTTTACTGAATCTGGTCTAGGATGTTTCTGTAAGTAGGAATTTTATTCTGATATTTGCCTTTTGGCAATTGAAGAATCCCTGGTTTTTCTTTCTTGATTTGGATTGTAAAAGTTAATTTCACGATTTTGGTGATTCCTGTCTGCATTATTTGAAATTTAGTTTTTTTATGGTACAGTTGGATGTTTTGGACTGGATCAA
>JAULKK010013484.1:0-10137 GCA_032355705.1 Rubia peregrina
ATCTAACGATATGTCACATGATATATTTATTGTTTATATATTAATTTATATTTAGGATCAAAGTTTGTAAAGTTTGATTCTGAAAAAGCAAATATGAAGTTTAAAGTGAGACAGATGGAGTATATGTTTGCAGCGAACCTACGTATCATCATAATTAAGCCTACTACATCGCATTAAACTCAAGATTCTGCTCATGTATCGTATCACTTTGTATTAATATCATTAATTATCATTTCCACCTGAAAACTGCTATTTTTACGCTACAGTAGTATAGGAAATAGGAGTGATGATGAAGCTTCTTTAATGTAGAAAATGGTGAAGCGCAGTGAAAATTCGTGAATCTGAATTGATTGTGCTCGCATTTTACATGAAAAAAAGAATGAATGATTAATGTTACCGTAGGGTTGTGGGGTGAGTTTATTTGTACACTCGCAAGTGAGGAGCCGGCTTACATTTCCTTATTTGATGAGTTGTAGTCCGTCCATAGTATTTACTCCTGTAGGGGTATGTCTGTTGATGAAACCATATTGACGTGATGTCTATGAAACTACGGACAGCGGCGGAGCCAGAGTAAAAATTTGGGGGAATTTGAACTACACTGGTATCTCTGGAACGGATCCTTTTAAATTTTAATGAGTCGGAATGAACAAAGACATGAAGAGTATTACTCCGTAAGGTTTAGGTGGAAACATTATTATGATGCGGCACATTTTTGTTTTGAAGGTGTCAAGTACTCATTTTGAGATAAAATTTAAAAATAATTGTCGATAAATTTAATTTGCCTCTGTTATACTTAAGTTCTAATTAATAGAAAGAGATAAATATATTTATAATCATACCTTTTAGTTGAAAGTGTCAATTTAACCCTACAATCCGAGAAAGTGTCATTTTAACCCAAACTATTTACAAATTGTGTCAATCTAACCCTAACTATAGATCAAATTGTGCCAATATAGCTTAACATCCTGATTCTAGCATTGACCCAAAGAATTCAGGCATTGACCACAAATTGAAATGACCAAAATACCCCTCCGATCAAAGCTGAAATTTTAATACCCATTATGCCCTTGTTTTCTTTCTTCTTCACAACCCACCCGCCAGAATTGTTTGCCACCGTTGCCGGAAACGTCTGTCGCCGTCGCTAGAAACCCGCCAGGTTAGTCACAAATACCCCACAACATATTCAGCAAGTCTGCCACCCTCCCCCTCGCTGCCACCCTCTTCCTTCCCTGGCATCCGCCACCGCCGGAACCCTAGACCCACATCTTCCCGGCCCCCGCCTCCGCGATTAGACAGCTCCCATCCCCCTCGTCGCCACCGTCCCCCCACCTCCACCGCCCTCATTTCTCGACCTCCACCACCTATGGAACCCTATATCCACCCCTCCTCCACCTCTGCGATTAGCCGGCTCCCCCCTGGCCACCGCTATTCTCCCCCCACCTCTACCACCCTCATTTCCCAATTTTCACCACTGCCAGAACCCTACATCCACCCTATCCCTTCCCCCTACCTCCGCGAGTAGGTAGCTCCCCCCTCACCTCCGCGATCATCATGCTTCATCCCCTATCATCGTTTCCCTTCTCCTCTCCCCAAATGTTCTTCTCACTCCTTATCTACACCGAAGAAGGTGAAACAAAAGCAATAAAAGCAAAGCCCATTTTATAGAGCTGCGATTCGAAGATCGCAGATATGAGAAGTGAAGAACAAGTGAAATGAATTACATTTACAAGTGAAATGAACTAAAAAGTCAGCCAAGTCAATGATTAGATTGACACTTTCTTAAATTGCAAGATTATATTGGCACTTTCAACCAAAGATAAAGTTATTTTAACACTTTACTCTAATAGATATCATGTGAAAGGAGAGACCTCAAACAAACCATTGGATTCAAGATGTTCTTAGGGTGAGGGACTCTTGAAATGAGAGTATTTCGCCAGTTTCACTATTGTTGTTGGTGGTGATTAAGTCGTGAGAGTGCTATTTCACTATTGTTGTTTAGTCATCGTCAGGAGAAATTCTGGTGCAACTTTCATCATTGGATAAGAAAGTTAATTAAAAAGTGCAGTTTCAACTGAGAAGTAACGAAGAGTAGATTATATGATACTAAACAACCTCAGCATGATATTGTAATGAAATAATGATGATGATTTATTTAACAAAATATTCACATACTCCTGTCGTCCTTTTAAGTATGCATTGCTTCTCCTTTTTTTTACTAATTTAAAATTATTATTATTTTAATAATGTTTAATTGTAATAATAATAAATACTCGATGAAGGTAAGATTTTAGAGTTTGTCTTTTGAAAAATGATCTTTTATGAAAAGATCAAAGTTTAAACTGCATATCAAAAGAAAATAAGACAAAAAAAAATCGGTTGTAATACTCGGTCACAAACTTAGAACTACTCCACACTGTATAATAACTTTTTAATATTTTTGTAAAGTCACGTGGGTTGCATTGGTTATTAAATTGGCATTTGTGAATTAATTTGGAATCAGAAAATTTTTCCATGTTGGAACATACGGAAAGCTGAAGCCTAAAAGGATTCAACGGATGGCAGCATATTGCGTGATATTGATTTATAGAAGTTTGGAGTTTATGCAATATTGTTTTAGACGTGTGGTAGAAGCATACAAGGTTTATGGAAAATATCTATAATTATGGAATTGGATTTATGGAATATTATGAGATAAGGAAAATCCTTTTATGTAAGGAGTTTGGATATGCTTCAGAAATAGATAAGGAATGGAAATATTGTGGAGATAATCATGCAAAATTCCGACCTGCTCAATGGACTATTTATAGAGGACATCATAGCTGCATTCCTCGTGATTTTAATTGCGAATATCCGCACTCAGATCTCTTATCTTTCTGAGAATATTGCGAGAGCCAGCATACATATGGTCTAACATATTGTAACATGTTAATCAAGTTCAGAATTGTACACCCTAATTCCTAGGGAGGAGGAAATCCAGTGTCGACGAGTTTCGAAGTCAGAGGGAATCTAATCAAGGTGGATTGGTAGCAAGGGGAGCTTGCAGAAGTCACGTGTTATAATTAGATAAGATAAGTATAATTGTATGGTGTACTTTGTACTGCATATTTCTGATTAGTGGATTCATTCTGAACTGGGCTAGACCCCAAAGATGTAGGTGTATTTCACCGAACTACGAAACTAAGTCTTGTAAGTTTTGTCTCGATTTATTACATGCTGGGTTAGATAGATTATGTTGGAACATGACTTTAATAATTAATCTAATTAGGTAAAAACAAATGTTAATTAGTATCAGAGGTAAGTAACTTGTTTTACCTTGGTTTTGACAAGGAAAGTGTGATCCAGTTTTACCAATGCGCGACCAGAGAAAAAGAATCCGTGTCTCGGCCACCACTGCAGGAAGGAACGAATTACAACTATTGGAAGCCTCACATGCGAGTGTTCATAAATTCACTAGATAAACTGGCTTGACACTATGTTGAAACATAATGGAACCCCCCTCCCCTCGTTGGTGAAAGTTCTAAAGGAGGAGAATTGAGCTCTAAAGAGCCAGTAGTGAAGCCTAAAAAGTCGTGGGCTCTAGATGAAAAAATGGGTGGCTTGGTGAACTCCAGAGCATTAAATATCATTTTTACTGCTATTGATGAAAATCAGTTCAAACTCATCTCTACGTGTCATCGGGAAAAGAGAGCATGGAAAATCCTACAAACGGTGCATGAGGGATCAAGGCATGTGTGTGAATTAAAACTACAAATGTTAGCCACAAAGTTGGAAGAATTGAAGATGGAAGATGATGATACTATTTTTGTGTTCAATGGAGAGCTAAGAGACATCTTAAATATGGCTTATCAACTAGGCAAAACTTACAAAGAGTCCAAACTAGTGAAAAGGACTTTGAGATCTCTCCCTCATAGATTTTCTCTGAAAGTTACAGCAATAGAAGAAACGAGAGATGTGGCAACCATGGCTCTAGATGAATTAATGGGATCACTGCAAACTTATGAAATGACGTTGGAACATCCAACGATGGAATTGGCATTCAAAACTTCGCCGTCAAGAAACTAGCATGAAGAGGATATCGATGATGTAAGTGAAGAATACCCCCTCAAGCAATGACGAAGAAATGGTGTGATTGATGAAGATGTCTATGCTGCATATGAAAATATGTATGAAAAGTGGTTGAAAGTTGTTGACGTTAACAAACTCCTGAAAAAAGAAAGAAAAACTTCTTAGCTGAAGAAGGAAGAGAGATGGCATCCCTAGTGAAACAACTTCGAAGGGATTTTGATTTGTTGGAATTAAATCTGAGTTCAACGAAAAAGAGGGTTGAAATTGCTAAGACAGCTACTAAAAGATTGAATTATGGAAAAGCTAAATTGGATGACATTCTCACCATGGGGAAGAACTTTGAAAATCGACAAGGTATAGGCTATGAAAAGGCATTGAGTAGCGCTATAGATTTCAAACCAAAGGTTCAAGACATGAAGAGTAAAGTGATCAAAACTCGGAAACACAAACCTCTTATTTGTTGCTACTGCACCTACCAAGGTCATACAGAAGATCAATGTTCTAAACTACTCAGAGACATCATGAATGGACGAAAACTGTCTGCGTGTTCTAACATAGATGATGTCCAACGATTAAAGATGGTCATAAAGGTATGTGTTCCTAAATGCACTAATATTTTCCTTATTGCTCATACTTCTTTTATTGCACACTCTGGGAATTCATGGTAATTTGATAGTGGATGTTCTCGACATATGATTGGATCGCAAGATTACTTAAGGAAGATCAAATCCTATGGTGGGGGATTTTTTTTTTTACCTTTGGCGATGGAAAGAAAGCAGGGTAGTTGGAAAATGTGAGCTATCTATAAAGGGATTTCCAACCTTTCCACGCGTTCTGTTGGTGGGAGATCTAAATGCTAATCTCCTATGTATTAGCCAGCCATGTGATAGTAATATGACCGTGGAATTCCATAAGAAGTGTGTAGTGAAATATGGCAACGACAAAGTGCTTACTGGTATTCGGTTATCAGACAAATGTTACTTGTTGGAACAAAAAGTGAATTGCTTAAGTGTTGAATATGATGAGCTCAAACTGTCAATAGCTGACCATGGTCCAACATCGGATGATTTCTCAGATTAGGGACATAATGATGTTGGAACATAAGACGAGGTAGATCTTACGACTGACCATGTTCCAACATCAGATGATTTCTCATATCAGGGATGTAGTGATGTTGGAACATTAGACGAGGTAAATCTTATGGGTGGAGCTGATGACTCTCATATCTTACTGTCATCCCAGGAACTCCCCAATGTTCTAACATCAGTGCATGTTGAATCAAGCAAAAGAAGGATTTGATCGATCCCTCGGGTTAACTATAAAAGCAAGGTTAGTTGCTCAAGACTACACTCAGGTTTAAGGAGTTTATTCTGATGAGACAATACACCAGTTTCCAGTTTAGAATCTATTCGCATTCTCCTTGCTATGACTTGCACTATGAATTTTACGATGTACCAAAATGATGTCAAGATTGCTTTCCTACATGGCGTGGTTAATGAGAAAGTATATCATCGAATCAAGAAGGCTTTGCATGGATAAAAAAAAGCTCAAAGGGAATGGTATGAGCGCTACCTTCCCTATTCAGAAAGGTTATCGTCGAGGGGTAGTAGATCACACCTTGCTTGTTTTCCGTGAATCATCAAATATACTGATTACTCAAATCTATATTGATGAAATGATCTTCGCGTCTACTTCACCATCCTTGGTACAAGATTTTGTGTCTTTGATGCAGACTGGATTTAAAATGAGTATGGTGAGAATATTTACAAGATTTCAGGTTGATTCTAAGAAATATCACTTGACGGTAGTCAAAAGTTTAATTCGATATGTTAGTGGGACTTGAGTATGAAATCTGGCATTCTAAAATCCAAGACTCTCATCTTGTTAGGTGCAGTGATTCTGATTGGGCTAGAAATGTAGATGATCGTAAAGGCATTACTGGTGGGTGTTTTGTTACTGGGTCAAATATGGTGTCAAGGTATAGCAAGAAATAAAATTTTATTTCTTTATCAACTAATGAGGCAAATTATCTTACAGCTGGAAGTTTTTCACAATTCTTATAGATGAAGCAATTGTTGAGTGATTATGGAATTAAAGAGTGACTTCTAACGGTATTATGTGACAGCAAAAGTGCTATTGACAGCTCAAAGAATCCAGTACCTCATTCTCGAATAAAACTCATTGATATAAGACATCATGTTATTTGAGATCTAGTTGAGAGGAAAGAAGTGGTGGTTGACTATGTTCCAACACATGAGCAGCAAGCGAATATTTTTACTACACCTTTGGACACTGCAACTTGCGAGCTTCTCAGACAACACTTAGGTGTATGTCAGACCTGAGGTACTTTTATTAGTTTTTATTCATTTATGAGTATTTTATTTGTGTATATAAATTTTAAAAATACAAAAAAAATACAAAGAAGAAAAAGAGAACAAAAATGGAGGCGTAATCGAACATGTTGGAAGTTAATGTTGACGACATTATGGTGATTGATGTGATGACTAGTTGGTGAAAATGAGAATATATGATTGGCATGCTATTAAGGATAATTTTGAAGTTGTCAAGTTTGATCATGAGATGTATATGACAGTCGAATAGATCAGAGAGATGTCTCCTTATGGTATTTTGATGATGAGAAACATTGATGTTGGTCATGTTCCAACACATAGTATGGAGACAGAAGAAGTTGTAGATATGGAAATTGATAGACCTGAATTGCTTGAGGCTGATTATATTCCAAACTAGCATGAGAACACTGATCAGGATTATGATTTTGGTAGAAGAGGTTCACATGTTCCAACACATGAGGAAGAAAAGTTTATAGATCAAGTTGAAGAGGCTTAGAACTCTCATGTTCCAACACAGCAGCAGAAATCCGAAACTGAAAACAGTCATGTTTCTGATGTTCTAACATAAGATGAGCCGATTGTGATTAAAGATTATTATGTTCAAACATCGGTAAATGGTAAACGTGGCTGGAGAAGATCATGACCTGGTTGGTGAACAAGCTTATGTTCCAGCACCATACATGTAGATAGGGGAAGAAAGTAATGATGAAGTGAAGGAAGTTGAACACGATAATGTTCCAACACCGATACAGATTGAGGGAATGAAAGGATCTGATGTTTCAACATCAGATCAAGCGGATGTAGCTGAGAGGACATCTGATCTAGGTGCATATGAGGAGTGCGAATTTACAGCCTACTTGGACTATTTGGGTTTCTAGATTGCTGCCTCAATCTATAATGAGTACAATCGGGAGATTGTACAAGAATTTTATTTAAGCTTAATGGGAGGCAACATTGATCCAGATTCTGAGTGGTACAAAAGAGTTTACGTCAGAGGCAAGGTAGTGAGATTTTCTAGAAGTCTGATCAATTAGTGACTTTGACTACCTATCCTCAAGGATTTAGAGACTGTTTGTTTTGAGGACTTTGCAGTGATAGACGATAAGATTGTGTCATAAATTACGGGAGGATTTTAATCTCAGTGGCCACTCAAGGGAACATTGCTTCATCTAACCTGACTACCCGATATTTCTGTCTATTCCAGATTATTGTAAAATGCTGGATTATCTCTTGAAATACTACAACTCTTACTCGAGAAATGGACAAACACGAGGACATTGATCTAAGACATGTGCATGATCTGCCATGGAATCATGAGGCTACGACTTCTGGTGTTGATGAGAAGAAAGTCAAGCTTGTGGCCATTAATGCGAAGTTGAGAGATCTGGCCATTCATAGCCAAACTTTGAAGGCATAAAAGATCAATTTAGTGGAGAAGGCACAGTTAGACGAACAGATAGATGCTCCTGAAAAGGGTTGAATGTTCTGCTATGACTATGTTACAACATAGTCTAGATATTTGTTTCAGGGGGAGTTGCATTTATTGGATATTCTTCTTTGGTTTTCTTTGTCTTATTGTTTTTGGCATCTTCATGGCCCCAGGGAGATAATATTTTGGAATTTCGAGGGTTTTGTGTACTAATTTGGAATCTTATAAACTTTTCATGTTGGAACATACTGAAAGTTGATGCATAAAAGGATTTAACGAATGTCAGAATATTGCGTGATATTGATTTATGGAAGATTGAAGTTTATGCAATATTGTTTTAGTTGCGTGTTAGAAGCATACATGGTTTATGAAAAATTTCTATAATTATGGAATATTATGAGATATTTGAGATAGGGAAAATCCTTTTATTTAAGGGATTTGGATATGCTTCAGAAGCAGATAAGAATAGGAATATTGTGGAGATAATCATGGAGAATTCCGATATGCTCAATGGAATATTTATAGAGGACATCACGGTTGCATTGCTCAATATTTTAATTGCGAAAATATGCACTCGGATTTTCTATCTTTCCGAGAGTATTGCAAGAGTCAGAATACATATGTTCCAACATACCGTAACCTGTTGATCAAGTTTATAACTGTACACCTTAATTCCTTGGGGGGAGGAGATCCAGTGTCGACGAGTTTCGAGGTCAGAGAGAGTCTGATCAAGGCGGATCGATAACAAGGGGAGCTTGCAGAATTCACGTGTCATAATTAGATAAGATTAGTATAATTGTATGGTGTACTTTGTACTATATCTTTATGATTAGTGGGTTCATGTAGGTGGATTTCACCAAAGTGCGTAACCAAGTCTTGTGTGTTTTGTCTCGATTTATTACATGCTTGGTTGGATCGGTTATATTGGAACCCGGCTTTAATAATTAAGCTAATTAGGTAAAATCAATTTTCAATTTCAACTAAACTCTTTTACATTTCTATAATTTTAATTATGCATGCCTATGGAAATGTAGTTTTTCAATACGAAAAATGTCTATATCTAAATATTTATAAAATTTTAAATAGAAATTCATTGAAAGAGGGAGTACTCCATAATTTGAAGGAAGAAAATAGTAAATTTATAGTGTGAGCTTGGAAAGGTTGGCGAAGGAGTCAAGGTGGGCCGAAACATCAGCTCAGCCCACAAACATAAGTGCATAATATCCGGGAAAGATGACGGTATCGTGTTGGAAATGACAATTAGGCTGATTACACAATAGACCAAAACTGTGGCCTTGGTTTCCGTATGACAAATTCAAACCCAGCGGAATGGCGGATTAGGAACATGTTCTATCTAATCTGAACTAAAATTAATTATCGTTAAAAAAACAACAGTGAATTAAACCTTTGTCTACTGATAATATACAATCTCTATATACTCATAATAGGGAAGGTGCTGACGGTGTTGTCGGAGGTTTTCGTAGTGGTTTTTCAATATACATGTGGGCGATAGAGGTGGTAATGTTTATTTGTATGTATGGTCTATATTTGTATATCAAAAAATAAATATAATAAATTAAAATTACAAAGTATTGTTTTAGATCAACAAACTGTTAGACGTAATTATTTTATAATTGATGTAACTAATGCGGTGATTTAATGTTTTTTATTGCAACAATGTTCCTTCAACTTTGATTTTTTAAAATATGTATCACAGTGTATAAATAATTTTAAGTTGATTTTAAAAGTTATTGAAATGAGGTTTTTCATGATTGATCTAACCGATAATTTGTCTAGAAAATTTTCCAATAAAAATTAATGTTATTTAAAAAATTTACTGAATTAAATTGAAGTATTAATAAATTGAAAAGATAACCTAATAACCCTTGATTTGCGATCAATCCAATTCACCTTTTTTTCAAAGTAAAAGTTTCATTCATTATAAAAAATTGAAAACATTAATCGGAGATGATCCCCTCAACAACCTTTTTTCGATATTTTTTACTTCCTGAAGCAAAGTACTCTCCGTCCCAGCAGAATTGACATGTTAGATTTTTCACGATTTTCAATGATCATGTTTGACCGTCAATATCTCTAGCTACATACTCCCTCCATCCCAACTTAAATTTCATAGAATCTTTTCACGCTCATCAAGAAACTTGTCTAATCGCTAATATGTTTAACTACATATAATAACGGTAAATAAAAAAATTAATTTTCAGAAACTACTTGTTATGACGAATCCAACAATATCACATACGATAATATTATTGTTTATATATCTATTCAAAT